>SNQJ01S0017038.1:158903-186068 GCA_010110895.2 Picea sitchensis
AAATCATGGACTCTGAAATATTTCTTCAGTCCAAGTAGCCAGGCCTCGGCTTCCTCTCCCTTCTTTATCTCACAGTCGAAGGAGGGAGGTTTGGCCTTTCTGAATTCTTCAAATTTATGACCCTTGGAAGTCTTTTGTTTCTTCTGTTTTCTTCAAGAATAGGAATTGGTCCTGCTGCTGGAAGAGTCTTCTGAATCGCCAGCTTCCTTCTCAGTGGAATCATCTGGCACCGGTCCTTTACCTCTGGGCTGAATCTTCCTTGAGGTGCTCCTCTCAGTATGGCCACTGATATGACCATGTTTCTACATCTCAGGTTCATGTTGCATTTGTCGCTGCAGGTCAGATAAGCTCTGCAGTAAAACTGCATTAATTTTAGTTTGCTTTTCTTGTTCTTTCATCATCCTTTCATTGTCGACCTTGCATATTTGCAATTCAACCATGAGACTCCTCACAGTCTCGACAAGATTTGGAGGGGTTCCCATTTCTCTTCTTTCATTAGACTCTTCGTCTCTATTGCGGGAGCCTTCTCCCATCTCTTGGGGAGTCACCATTCTCTGCGTCTATAAATTCCCACGGCTGATCGTCCGCTTGGGTGAAAAGACAAATGTTGGTTATTAGTCAAGATTTAAATACATTTTATAATCTGCGCATAAATTTATAACTCTTTCACATGCATACACAGTCGGGTTCTCATTTCCAAGTTTTAATCCTGGACAAGAGAGTTAAGTTAGGGGCTTACTCCTTGTAGGAGTGCTTCGAACGGAGCTTATGCGCAACTCGTTCATGAGCCCAATCAGGCCGACTATTGTAACCATGCTCTAATACCATTTTGTCACATACCCACTACCTCAATCAAAATTTTCGTTGATTTCTGCAGAATCAGAACCCCCGAATTACCTATGGAGGCCTAGTGCAAGCTAGCTCCTTCTCTCTCTTCGTTCCCATGTGATCGCGGGTCATGGTCACAGTTCAAATAAACGCAGTGCCTCTTTGTATTTCGCGCCTTCGTGCTACAGTGATGTCAAACCGTTTGACTCTGCAACCGCCAAACCCCGACAGGGCTAGCGACCGACCAATAGGGATAAATCCCTACAGGGTTAGCAAATGGACAATAGGAACAAATCCCAATAGGGCTAGAGAATAGCCAATGAGAACAGGCCTCGTCGCACGGTTAAGTGGATTACATGTGGCAGAGGGGAAATGAGACATGGTAGTCAACAGGACAGGAGGGGGCCCCATTTCACCCACCACACTATTCCGGACCCCCCCCCCTCATTAAAGGAAGAATGGCAAAGGGGGTCCAGAATTCACCTGAGCACCGTTGATCAAGGTGAATTAATCTCAACCATTCGAGAGTTGCATTTCCGATTCCGGACCCCCCTCTGCACTGCTAAAGGAAGAACATCAAGGGGGCTCCGAAATGAAACCTCAGCCATAGATCTGGGCAGGTGGACTCTAGTCGTCCAAATCTGCTCGTTGCTTACCTTAATATGCATTCACATTCGATGGTCATTACATACCCTGAGATCCTTTGAAAGAATCTTGTCCTTTCATCGGGATTTATCATCACAAGAGTTCGAACTCTCGATCACGGGGATTCTGAATTCTCGATCCCCGGTTTCCCAGTGTGGCTAATCTTTCGACACGTAGCCTTTGTAAATTTGGTCGGTCCAGATCTGTCCTGGGATTTCAACCATGGAAAGTCATGATCTCTCGTCATCAGGATTCTTGATTCCGCGATTCCTGATTTCCCGAAATGGGAAATCCTATGACACATGGCCTCCGTCATTCAAACGACTCAGATCTATTCCAGGTTTTTCACCATGGAAAATCCCAAACTCTAGTCACTAGGACTTCCGAGTTTGCGAATCCTGATTCCCCAAAATGGGTAATCTCTCGACACGTGCCCTCCATCATTCGTATGGCTCAGATCTATTCTGGGGTTTTCACCATGGAAAATCATGAACTCTCGTCACCAGGACTTCCGAGTTTGCGATTCTCGATTCCCCGAAATGGGTAATCTCTCGACATGTGGCCTCTGGCATTCAGACAACTCAGATCTATTCTGGGGCTTTCACCCCTATACACTAGGGTCTTTAACCCTCGGATAACTCCTGACAGATCCAACGGCTATCGGGTTTTCCAGACGAGATTTGATGGCTCAGATTGGTTCCTACCCGTGCATTCTTCCACAACTCCCTGGACATGGAAAATCAACGGTCCAGATACTCCCATGGACCTTGGAGATCTACGGTCCTGAATTCTTCGTTGTCCATGAAGACATAGAAAACAAAGGGGTAAGGAATTTAACACCCTACTCACTCCTACCAATCTAATGATCATGCGGGACCACAGGTTTTCCGATGGAATCTGGTTTGTCGATTAATACCTATCAGGGTTAAGGCACTTAACACCCCATCTTCTTCTTCCGATCTGACGGTTGTGAGTGACCACAGATCTCCTGATGGGATCTCATCCGTCGATTCGATACTTCATCCTTATGCTACCATCTCAGGTTTTCAAGAGGATCGTTCCTCCTCGTGCAGGGTTACTAAGTCCTTATGCCTTCACATTCTCTTTCCCGGTTCTTGATGGGATTTTCAAGGAGGGTATCTCTATGGGGAGGTTCACCCAGGGTACTATCTAAGGAAGACAAGGGTATCGTCCTCCCGAGAACCAGACATGAAGTCTGAATTAGATCAGTATGTATATAAATAACGATTCATGATGACATAAGCCATACGTAGTCTTTCCATACAAATATACAACTACTAGTACTGATCAAAATAACATACAGACATTCTTATAATGAAATCATTTATAGTTTCACATCTTATGAGCATAATTATCAGAATACATATATTTCAAGATGCCAATGGAAAAACACTTATCATAAAGTAACACTAGAGGTTGTGCAACTGCTGAGAGGGGTGCTTGTTTCCACCCAACTGTAGGCTCAACGACTCCCAGAGGATTTACCACTAGCCACCCCCGAGCTGAGACCACGATGTTGTGAGACTGTGTCCCTGTCTGCCAGTGACCAGGAGTGAAGGTTACTCTCCTTCCTCTCTGCTATCACTCACTCTACATATTTCTAGAGTTCTCTACCTCCCATTGCGTCTGCCCCCAATCGCTTCTACCCCACGCCTTATCCTCTTGCGAGGTTGTGTGTGGCGCGATTTTGTTAAGTACCCACTACCTATCTATCTACCTTACAAATTTCCCTCGCACTGGTCAGTCATGATGGATCTATGGATGGGTGGTTCACCTCCCCATCCCTCATTAATTCCTGAGGAGCCATCTACCTTCCAGGCTGCGAGACATTTAATTCGGGGCCAACGAGCCGCTTTTGGTTCTCCGGGCTAGTGAAGTCCAAATACCATATTAATTATCAGTGGAAGTTAATGCCACCTTTCCAGGTGCCTTCCACCACCATCATGGTCTCTTTTTAAGCACATCCCCTCTCAACAGTCCTGCAATATAAATTCATAATGTTATTCGCATTCATTGACCTTTTCCATAAGGTCCATTAACATCACATATTCACATTCATAAGTTTTCCACAGTTCTGGCCAGTCCAGTTATTTTTACAACCTGGGGGAAACCGGGTGTTACACTGGTTCTCTAAAAGATATTTGAACTCTTGGAACTGACTGAAGACCTATCCTTTGGTATTCATGAAGAAACTACAAGACTTACGAGAGAAGTCGTCAATGAATACAACATAGTATAGTGAACCAGTCAATGATGCCGAAGACATAGGGCCACATACATCTAAATGTATAAGATCAAGTATCCCTGTTGCTCTACTGTCACTGGTCGAAAAAATACTCTTGGTGTGCTTTCCCAAAGCACACCCCTTTCACAACTCATGGTGATCTGAACTGAAACATGGAACTCTCGTGACCATCTCCCTCAGAACTCTCAAAGCCCCATGGTGAAAATGTGCCATCCTCCTGTGCCATAGCTCACATAGGTCACTGTTGTTGCTGGTAGAATGAATCAATGCTCTCATTGGCTAGAACAAAAACTTGTACAGCCTCTCATGTCTAGTACCAATCACTTTGGCCCAAGTGATGCTAGACCCTCTGGGGAAAAGAAGCACCTGCCCATAATGGAACAAGACCTCATAGCCCTTCTCCTCAATAGTAGAAACTGACACTAAGTTCTTCTTCAAGCCCGAAACATATAGAACCTCTGTCAAAGTCATGGGAGGAAAAGACTCCCTCCGAAATAATATGCTCCCACAACTAGCCATTTTGACCTCTCGGTCATCTCCAAGCACTACGTCTGCATCTCCACATTGTGTAAGATCTGTTAGGTGCTCATGAGCTGTTGTCATATGGTGAGAGGCACCATTGTTAATATACCAAGTATCTGAAGTAGTGGTCCTCGAGGATAGACACACAATCAAGAAAAATTCCTTGTTAAACTTGGTGGAAAAATCTTCCATCTCTGTTGAAGTTGTTGTTTGTTTCTTCTTCTTGTTCAAACACTGACCTGCATAGTGCCCAAACTTATGGCATGAAAAGCACTTGACTTTGCTCATGTTTTTCTTCCCTTCACCCTTGGGCTTCTGTCCTCCCTTTGGACCCTTTTTGAACTTCTTCTTGCTAGTGGTAGAAAGAGCCACATTCTCCTCCTCATGACCCGTAGATGAACTTTCGTGTACATAACCTCTCCAGTTCTCCTCCTGAATAAAGTCATCCCAAAGACGTTCCCAACTGGGAAGCTTCTCCCTAGCAACAATTCCCTCCACAAAAACAACCCATTGTTTGGAAACTTCATTCAATGTTGTTCTCACAAGATCACTGTCAACTATGGCTTCCCCCACAGCTCCAAGCTCATCCCTCACCTATGTCAATCTAGTAAGGTATGTGACCACATTTTCAACCTTGGTCATTTTTATGCTCTTTAGTTTTTCCCTCAAAGCCATTTTTTGGTTTTCATTTGTACTCTGGTACAATTTAGTCAAATACTCCCACATCTCATAGGCATGTGTCTTCCCCATCAAGTGAGGAATCAAATGATCCTTGATGGCATCCAGAATAAATATCTTAGCCTTGATACTCTTCTTAGTATAGGCTGCAAGAAGAGTAGCATAAATAGGTACCGCAACAGGATGAGTGGTGGTATACTCCACAATGTCCCACAACTCGTTTTCTTGCAAAAGCAAGATCATCCTCTCCTTCCAAGCACCAAAATTTGTTGTCCCATCAAGTCTTTCCTCAAATCTCAAACTAGTAGCCATTGACCCTTTTCTGCTGAAAATAATAAATTCAAAAATGTGCCCTGTGAAGTGATTGTTGTCCCAACTTTTTGACTACTGAAATTTCTGCTTCCTTTCAACTTAGCTCTGATACCATGTACAATTTTCAGACCCCAACCCAGTTTCAGTCTCGCTGATTTTTTTTTGCCAATGTTAAATTCCCAAACCCAGTTATATATCAACTTATAAAAACTTAGCAGAAAATAAACTTCAGAACTGAAACATGAGGATTCGGAACATCGTTTATAGCGCTAATAAAATATCAGCAGCATATAAAACTCATAAAATTATAGACACAGGAATTTTTGGTCTAACATCGACCCTAGAAAAACCCACAAGGGGAAAACCAATGAGAGAGGGATTTTTATTATTTATGGGCTTCTGAGAAATTCTTTTATAGCATATTCATCTTCAGAAATTTACAAACTTATCTGGACATTCCTGAAGCTTGCTTCTCGATTTTTGAACCAGAAATATGTACCACTATACGACTGTCACAACATTAAATGTTGTACTGACTGTCCTCAAAATGTGTGCCAAATATCTACTGCAACTGTACGAAAAACCTAGATAATAAAATGCCTTGAAAAATGTGCCCATCACCTTGAAAAACGTGCCCATCACCTTGAAAATCATGCCCAAAAATTTTCTGCAGTACGACCCTCGATTTCTGTGCAGGTCTTTATGGACTATATGAACTTTTATCACCCAAAACAATGTGCCCAACAACCTCCTCGATTTCTATGCCTAGAATAGCTATACGACAGCCTTGGAATGCATGCCAAATACTCCTAGAAAATCATGTTGTTGTTCTCCTCGAAAACTGTGCACAATAAATGTTGTACGATCCCTCAAATCTGTACTGTACAGACTGTTCTTTATTGTTGTCTGCTGCCTCGTAATTCATGCATGCTGTTTTCCTTGGGATGCATGCTATCCTCCTGCAAATTTTTTCTCTTTTCTTAGGCTCAACCTCTCTCTTCTCCTTTTTCTCTCTCAACAAAAAAAATGCATGAACTACCCAAGAATGGGTGTTCCCCTCTACCCTAATCGACCTCATGAGGTAGGTGAGGAGTCTCTCTAATCCAATGGCTGAGATTAGATTAGATTAGATGAGTGGCTGGGATTAGATGTCTCTTCACTCACCCTCACTTTAGTCATAAAGTCACCTTTTAATTTGCATCTCACAAATTAAATGATTAGGGCCCACATTAGGCACTTTCTCACCCCTTAGACGCCTAGGGAAGAGAAACACTTGCCTTGGTACTTTATTTAATTAAAAATTTAACATGCATTGCAAGACTGCAAAGTTATTTAAGATAAAATTCAAATGATTTATGAAGGAGATACCAAAGACAAGGGAGCTAAGCTTCAAAACCCTATAGATAAGTTTGATCAGCTGAAAATGAAGGAATATGAAGACATTGTAGCGTTCTTTCTACAAGTTGACGAAACAATCAACATTATTAGAGGACTTGTTGAATAATTTGATGAGTCAGTGGTCGTTCAAAATGTTCTAATATCTCTTCCTATGAAATTTTATCCTAAGATATCATCCACAGAATAAATAACATATCTTGGCAGTTTCAGCATGGACAGGCTACATGGAATATTCACATTTTATGAAATGAGGATAGAAGAAGAGAATAGAGTCATGAAAGAAGAAAAGTTCAAATCATCCAATAACATGAGGAAGAAAAACAAACAAAATTCAAAACTAGATTGCAACTATAATGATGATTCAAAGGAAAATGAAGAAGTGGAAAACTTTGTAAAGAAGTTAAAAATAGGAACCGACAAGTACAAAGGTATTCTTCCATTGAAATGTTTTAATTGTGATGGTATTGATTATGTTTCTTCTTAATTTCCTTATGCTAAGAGTAAAGGTAGCGATGAAGAAGAAGATCCTAAGAAGGAAAAGAAAAAATTGTTGAATTTCTAAGGATAATTTAATTTTGTTCCTAATAATAAATGTAGCGATGAAAAAGATGATCCTAAGAAACTATTTTTTGTTCCTTTTCATGGTTTATGCTATTATTGCAATAATTTTGGTCACAAAAATGAAAACTATAGAGCTTATGCCAAGAACAAAATAAATAGTAAAGGCTATTCAAACAAAAGTTATTCTAGAAAGTCACATGAATCATGAAACATAAATCACAACAATTTTGGTTCACTAAGTAATGAAGTAGAGTGCTACAAGTGAAAAAAAATTGGACACATGGCCAAAGATTGTAGACTGACTATTCCTCAAAGGGAACCAAAGAACAATATCAAACAGGAACCACAAAGGACATGGAGAAGGAAGCAAGATCAATTTAACATTGGAGAATGGTCGCTTTCTTTACAATCTCAACATAAGAAAAGTGGGTGTTATGTTGACAATGGTTGTTCGAAGCATATGACAAGTGACAAGAATGGGTTTTTGACATTGATTAAAGAATGAGATGGATCAATTTCGTTTGAAAATGATAACTCAACCAAAGTTATAGGAAAAGGAACAATTAGTATTGGAATAAAAGATGCCAAGGTAGAAAAGGTTCTACTAGTCAAATATATGGAGCAAAATATACTAAGTGTAATTGAAATGTGTGATCAAGGACACAATCTTGTGTTTGACTTAGAAAAATGTGAGATAAGGAAAGAAGGATAAGAAAATTTAGTCGCTACAACTATAAGAACTCCAAACAACATATATGTCCTTAATGAAATTGGAAAGGAAATATGTTTCTTAGAAACTAAAAATGAAAGTTGGCTCTGGCACAAAAGAATGGGTCACATGAACTTTGATAACCTTGTAAAAATCACCAGAAAGGAAGTAGTGAAACAAATAATTGATATTTCAAAGCTAACAAATACTCAATGTGAGCGTTGTCTACAAGGAAAAGAAACAAGGAACAAGTTCAAATCAAAAGAGTATTCCAATACAAAACCATTGGATATTGTACACACTGAACTATGTGGACCTAAAATAGAAAAGGAATTGAATGAAAAATAGTATTTTATGCTACTGGTTGATGAATACACAATAATGACTATAGTTTTCTTTCTTCGAAAGAAGTCATAGGAATTCAAACACTTCAATATATAAAAGGATATGGTTGAGACCAAGATGTATTTGAAAATCAAGTGATTGAGATTAGACAATGGAGGAGAATTTACATCAAAGGAATTTTTGGAATTCTGTAGTGAACATGGAATAAAGAGATAGTGATCGGAATATAGGACACCTCATCAAAGTGTAGTTGTCAAAAGGAAGAACATAATAGTGCAGGAAATGACAAGAACCATGTTGAAAGATTCCAAGTTGATTGAAATATTTTTGGCATAACAAGTACATACAATAGATCACATCCTAAAAAGAGGAATTCTCATAAGTAACAATGATAATACTCCCTATGATTTATGGAAAGGAAGACCAAAAAATGTGAATCATTTTAGAGTATTTGCAAGAAAATGTTATATCAAAAGATAATATGGAAGGCTAGGAAAATCTGACTTTGAGTTGATAAGGGAATACTAGTTCCATTCAATAAAAATAAAAGCATATAAATGATTTCGTCCAAGAATCAACAGAATCATGGAAATTATCTATGTAACAATTGACGAGACCAATGTCTGGAAGGGAAAAGAAGGAAGAAAATATTCAAAAGAGAAGGATAACAATGAATATCTAAAAGAAGAAGAAGTAGAAGAAGAAGCAAAATAAGAAGAATGATGCAAGCCCCATATGGGCTCGCACGACCTCCCAGTCTAGGATCATTTACAAGAGTTGAATTAGCTCTCAGATCCATGGTAGATCCTTCCTCAAACACACATAGGTCCTTTGATATTTTCGTATGCAGGTCCACATAAAACTCACAAGCGCTTATACTAGGCCCCTTTTATCCTCGAAATTGAGCCACATGTTCTAGCCCCTTTTGCTCAATGAAATATCTCATGACCTCGGGTTATAATCGAGCGCTTAATTGAAAGGTGTTATTCGGAGCTCCGAGACTTTGACGTTATGCAGGATTCACCAAACGTAACACTCCAATATCCCAAAGTCATTACTGGTCAAACTCGGTCATAAAGGTGACGTGACTGACAGGTGTAGGTTCACTTCCCTTCCTTTTAAACACCAAATTTGATGGCTGGTGGGGATCCCTCCATGATCTACGACTGAGATCTATTTCAGAACTCTGGGCTTAGGGAAATTCCATAATTCCAACAAAAAATGCCTCTCAGAGAGCCCAATGTCGAATTGTGATCTACAACTCACACTCCTCCTACAATTAATGACTGTGATTAACTCTAGAACTCCGATAGTCTGGGGTTCCTCACCCCAAATCACCACCACCAAAATTTCGAACAATCGAACGATGAAGTGGTGAAGGGAGGAGATATATGATTTCCATTCCCCTATTTGATCGACAACAAATATTAACTTTGATTCTTTGGAACTTCGAGGCTACAGGCACTCTGCAACAATTACCTACAAAATCTCCCAAGTAGCCGAAGTGTCGAATTTCACAATTGTGAGATCTACAACTCACATTCTCCTATGCTCATATCCAACGGATGGGATCTAATATCATTTTCCCATGCTTCTCCTCTAGTCTAGATTTAATTTTACGACCCAGATCTATTTCCACATCCAATATAATGGTCCTTGTGGCTCCCTTCCTTCGCGGCTTTGCTTCCCTTCTTGATGCAAGAGAATCACCTTCAAACTCAAAATGCAAGTATGGAGGGAAAGGCATGACATCTCACCAATGACATAATTTCAAATCAGAAATTAACTCATAATTAAATCGAGTTGTTGAGATATTTTGTAAACAACATTTTAAAAATATAACTTGTTTGTAAAGTCATGAAGGACTGTAAAGGAATGTAGATATTTAGTGTTGACTCGTATATGGCAATGAATATTAGTTAATGTAATAGGATAGAGTAGGTAACCACTAAGAGTTTGATAGGATAGGTTGCAAAAAGGATGAGATGGCTCATGGAGCCAATCCTTAGATAGTTTTTTCATTGTTGATTGTAATAGAATAGACATAGTAGAAAGAAAGATATAGAGATTCGAGAGATCAGTAGAAGAGAGTAGAGTAGAAGAAATACTATGTAATTTGTTTTCATGAAGGAATAGAATAGACATAAGTGTCTCAAATCCTTGGACTTTGTTCTTTTGATGTATGAATGAATGAATGTTATATTCTGTGTGTGATTTATTCCATTTTTGTTCATGTGTGATTGTTCGAGAAGTGTTAGTATGAAGTTGTGACGAATCTGGATGAGTTTCAATTGTTTCTCTTATGACACTCGTATGCAAGGTGTGCATCTCGAACGCAAGGAGTGTGTCGACTGAGTCTCAGAGTGACTTAGAGGAGTTCATAGAGAATAAAGGAAACTTAGACCAGGTGCAAGGTGTGCACAACGTTGCGAACGACCAAGCGTCGAAGAACCCGAACCATAGGAATGCCAGATGCATGAGAAGAATTTATTTTCAAGAAATCCTTCGATCTGAGTTATGGAAATCCGAGAATGCAAGGTGTGCATGGGAAATTGAAATCCATTTAAGGACAAAGATCATAAGGAATAACACTTTCCATAAGTGTGGAGGAGATCCAAGAGTTGGACTCATAGGAGGAGAAAATTTTCGAAACCTTTGAACACTTAGAAAATATTCTAAGTCATAGATCAGAAGCTCAGGAGAGAGGAGATATAGTGGTCATTGGATCACTGTGTAAAATGGATAAAAAATCATTTTATCAGAGTGAAGTGGGAAATCCTTAGTGCTTCTCACACAGAGGAGAGAGATAACTCACAAGAGTTGAGAACTGAGATTTCTGGAGATCTGAAATAGTTTCTCAGCCACCCAATCAACAGGAACACATCTGAGCCGTCAGATTATTCAAGGAAAAATCCAAGTGTCAAATCGCCCAAGAAAATCTGAGTCGTCTGATATCATGAGATCAGGAGGAGGCCGGTTCGAAACTTGATATTCCTGAAGCACGGAGAGCCGAAGGGATGAAGCGAATCTAGACTGTTGAATATCCAAACGAAGGCAAAGGTCGAAGTGTTGAAACACCCTAAGCCCGAAGAGTCGAAGGGCTGAGAGCCTTCGATCTATAAGTGGACACCTGTCAATAGATCACAAGCTCCAGGTAGATTCGTTGTGGATTTTCAGTTGATAATTGAGACTGTCAAACCCCAAAGACGTGAATGGATCACAATTGTTGATCTAGGAGGTGACATGCGTTAGAGGATTAGAAAATTTGGATAAAAGAAACATGAAGGAAATAGGTTGAGATCTAATATTTCTGAAGGCCAGAAATCTGAAACGACAGGAGTCGTCGATGTGAGGGAGGACACGCAGTGCCAGATCTGTAACTCTGGGAGAAAACAAAGGAGGAAAAGGTCTGAAGACCCGAAGAAGATCTCGGTCGTTGATTGAGAAGGGAATCGTAGGACCATTGATTTGGTTGAGGAGGCCAAAGTCTCGAAGTAGGATCACAACCATTGATTTAGTAGGATACGTTTCAACAGATCTTCCACTTCGGAAGATAACCAATCAATAGTGGTGAGGATTTGATATTCGAGATCCCTAAAGGTCGGACTCACGAAGGGGATCATGGCCGTAGATTCAGGGAGAGAGGTGGCCTCAGATCGTTAACTCCAAATGATTGGATTACAAAGGTAGTGAGGGTTTGAGACTTCAAATCCTTGAATTCCAGAATCGTGAATAAATATCACTCGTTCTTTAAAAGGAAGCATATCTGGTCTGTAGGATTTGGAGGGGACATATCTGAACCGTCAATCCAGAGGTACCTTCAAGATCGAGAAATCGATGGTCCCGTAGCAATTCCGGGATAGATGTTGCGCAGGTTTTAAAACATTGATGGTGTTCACAGTTGCATGGTCATCGCTCGAGGTTACATTGAGAGTAGGATTACCTGAAAAGGAGATAACATCAAACACTCTGAGATTTCACAGGAGAGATAATGGGTAGGTCGGAGGTGTCATTAAAACCTACACCGAGAAGTTGAAAGGGCCTATATTTTAATATAGAAGGGAACCCTTAAGGTTCTAGAGAGTCATTGACTCAATAATCAAAGATACTTGACTGAGAGGTCCTGCATCCCTACGGGGGGAGTATGGGGGCTGCATCAGGTGGTATCAGAGCTAATATTGAGTTTTTTTGCAGACAACAAGAAAAGGAGAAAAAAGGTAAATTGATATCATTTGTGGTATCAAAAATTTTATTTTTGTTTGTAGGTGACGTAGTGAAATCATGCCACCCAGAAGGCATAGATAGAATGCAGAAATGGAAGAAGAAATGAGGCGACTTGAATGAGACTGGATGCCATGGAAACATCCCATAGGAGAGAACCATATGCTAGAGATATCAGTGAAGCTGGGAGTGAAGAAGAAGAGGTTGAAGAAAATGTAGCAGAGGATGTTGCATAAGATCGCTTAGTAAAAGTTCTTAAAAAAATAGGAGCCAGAGAAAGAATAGAGGTTCGATGTATGAAGGCAATTTAGAAGTTGAAGAATTGTTAGATTGGGTACGTGCTATGGAAAAATACTTCTATTACGAATATATCGAAGAAGACAATATAGTGAAGCATGCAATGATAAGACTGAAAGGTGATGTAGTGCTATGGTGGGATGAACTACAAGCCAAATGCAGGAGAAATGGTAAGAAGAAAATTAAAAACTGGGATAGGGTGGTAGCCAAACTGAAGGAATAATTTAACCTAAAGGACTATCAAATCAATATGTTCATAAGATTGCAAAACCTGAGATAAAAGATCTTATCAGTGAAGGAGTACACTGAGTAATTTTAGAAACTAAACATTAGGGCTAGACAGAAAGAAAATGAGGATGAAAAGACATCTAGATATATCAATAGGCTAAGATAACAAATCCAAGAGGAGATCAACATGATGTCGGTTAATACAGTCGAGGATTCTTATCAAGCAACCTTCAAATCTAAAGAGAAATTGGTCAGGAAACAAATCCAATGAAGAAGAGGAGGAAACTCAAGAAAAGGTAAGGGAACTACCAGAGAGAATTTCCATAAGAAGAAGCATGAAGATGACAAACAACATAGTCACCATGAGAAAGGTGGAAGTTATAAGGAAGGACAACATGGTGGAAGAATCTCTTTTTCCAGAGGAATATCCATAAGAGGCATATTTAGATGCTATACCTATGGAAAGAAAGGGCACAAGTCTTGGGAATGCGCTGAGAGAAAGAACGAAGGAGGAGGTGAAGTACACGTTGCTAAAGTACATAAACATGTGGAAGAAGAAGAAACAGAAGGAGGAAAGAACCTCATGATGAGGAAAATTATTCTTAAACCAGAGAAGGATATGGGAGAACCAGTTCAATGAACAAGTCTGTTCAGGACTGCTTGCAAGATGAAAGATAGAGTTTGCAAGGTGATCATAGACATTGGGAGCACTGGAAATCTAGTATCTACAGAGATAGTGGAGAAGCTGGATCTAAAGACAACTGCACATCCAAACCCATACAAGGTATCATGGTTGCAGAAAGCACATCAATTAATGGTAAGTCAACAATGCCAAGTTGAATTTAAAATAGGAGGTTATAGGGATGAAATAGTATGTGATGTAATTCCTATGGATGTTTGTCATATTTTATTGGGGAGACCATGGCAGTTTGACAGAAAAGTTATTCATTATGGGAGAAGGAGTACTTGTACCCTAGAGAAGAATGGTAGGACACATATGTTGTTACCCATAGAAGACAAAGAGAAAAAGAGGGAATCTAGTTCAAGCATACTTCTAATGAGTGGGAAGGAGCTCTTGAATGAAGTCCAGAAGGAGAAAGAAATGCAGTTTGTTGTAGTGAGGAAGCATAGAGTTATCGTTATGAATACTTTTATGGAATATTTTCCTATAGAAATCCAGGAACTGTTAGAAACCTTTGCTAACATAATAGTGGATGAGTTACCTCATTCATTGCCACCCATTAGGAGTATAATCCATCATATTGACCTTATTCCAAGATCTAGTTTACCAAACAAAGAAGCTTATAGGTTGACACCTAGAGAGAATGAGGAAGTCAAAAATCAAGTCCAAGAGTTGTTGGATAAATTTTTAGTCAGGGAAATCCTAAGCCCATGCCCAGTACCAACTGTGTTAAGTCCAAAGAAGGATGGAGGATGGAGAATGTGTATAGATTCCTGAGCCATCAACAAGATAACCATTAGGTACAGATTTCCTTTACCGAGGATGGGTGATTTGATGGATTGTTTGAATGGAGCAATCTATTTTTCCAAGATAGACTTGAAGAGTGGGTATCATCAAATAAGAATGAGAGAGGGAGATGAATGGAAAACAACATTTAAGACAAATGAAGGATTGTTTGAATGGTTGGTCATGCCGTTTGGGTTGAAAAATGAACCGACCACATTCATGAGATAGATGAATGAAGTATTGAAAGACTTCATAGGAAAATTTGTCATAGTATATATGGATGACATACTAATATTCAGTAAGCCAAAGGGAGAACACTTAATACATTTGACATCAGTGATGGAAAAGTTGCAGCAAGAGAAGTTGCTGATAAATCTTAAGAAAATTTATTTTATGAAGAAGGAACTCATATATTTGGGTTTCGTGATCTCTTCAAATGAATTGAAGATGGATCCAGAAAAGGTCAGAGCAATCAAATAATGGCCATTGCCAAGAATCATATTTTAGGTAAGAAGTTTTCATGGGTTAGCAATATTTTATTGAAAGTTTATCAAAAATTTCAGTGGTATATGGGCACCCATGCTGGAAACTGTGAAGAAGAAACACAAGTCATTTAGTTGGACAAAGGAAGATGAAAAATGTTTCAAGGTGTTGAAGGAGAAGATCACAAAACAACCAATTCTAGTCTTGCCATATTTTGGAAAAGCATTTCAGGTGAGATGCGATGACAATGGATTAGCTATTGGAGAAGTCTTGAGTCAGGATAATAGGCAAGTTTCTTTTTTCAGTGATAAGTTGAGTGACGCCAAGAAGAATTATTGCACGCATGACAAATAATTTTATGCACTGATTCAAGCTTTGAATAAGTGGAGACATTATCTAATTCCTAAATAATTTGTCTTGTGCAATGATAACCAAGCTTTGCAGTTTATTACTAGGCAAGAAAAGTTGAATCAGAGACATGAAAAATGGGTAGAATTTATGCAAAATTCTACTTTTGTTATTAGACATATTGTTGGAACTACTAGCAAAGTTGCAAATGCTTTCAGCAGGAGGAATTTGATTGTACAAGAATTCCAAGTGGAGACCTTAGGGTTTCAACACCTCAAGGAGATGTATAAAGAAGACGCAAATTTTAAGGAATCTTATGAGGCATGCAAGAATCCTTTGTTGGGAGACAGAAGCCCATGGAATGAATATTTGATCCAAGAATGGATTAATGTTCAAGGGAAGCCAATTGTGCATAATGAAATGCTCAATGAGAGATAATTTGTTGAAGGAGAAACACAACGAAGGTTTAGCTAGACATTTTGGTCATGATAAGACATTTTCATAGGTAAGTAATTTGTATTATTGGCCAAGAATGAGGAAAGAGGTGAAAACATTTGTGAACAAATGTAGAATTTGTCATTATGCAAAAGGAAGACAACAAAACATTGGTTTGTATCAGCCATTACCAATTCCAGAAAGGCCATGGGATGCAATCAATATGGATTTTGTTTTGGGATTTCCTAGAACTCAAAAGGGGAGAGATTCCATATTTGTTGTGGTGGACAGATTTTAAAAAATGGCACATTTCATACCATTCCAGAAGACAAATGATGCTACACAAATAGCCATTTTTTTTTCTAGAGAAGTAGTGAGACTAGATGGATTGCCAATGAGCATAGTCTCAGACAGGGACACCAAATTTCTAGGAAACTTTTGGAGGACTCTATGGAAGAGGCTGGGGACAGAATTTTTCTTTAGTTAAACATATCACCCTCAGACATATGGACATAATGAATTAGTAAATATGAGTCTGGGAAACCTGATGAGAAGGTTAGTCACTGAGAAAGGTCATCAATGGGATCAGATTCTAGCACAAGTAGAATTTGCATTCAACAATTTAGTGAACAGGAGCATAGTGAAAATTCCATTTGAAATTGTGTATGATATACAACCAAGAGGGATTATAGAGCTGAGAGATCTGAATCAAGATGAGTTCAGAAGTGCCGGAGTAGAGGATTTTGCAACAGAAATGCAGAAACTCCATGAGAGAGTCAGAGAACATCTACAAAAATATAGCCATAAATACAAGAGAAGATTTGATAAAAAGAGGAGAGAAGTTCAATTCAATGTTGGAGATGAAGTTTTAGCTCATTTGAGAAAAGAAAGGTTCCCAAGGGAAACATATAACAAGTTGAAGATGAAGAAGATAGGACCATGCAGGATTCTTAGAAAATTCACAACCAATGCTTATGAAATTGAGTTTCCAGATAATGTTGGGATATCATTGATATTCAATGTTGCATACCTGTATCCTTATAGGAGATATGAGACAGGAGAATTAGATGATCAGAAAGAAGTTCATTGGGAAGAAAAATTGCCCACAATATAAAAACCTCAGATGGAGAAAATAATTGAACAAAGATATGGAAAGAAGACCACGAGAAGGACATATCCTGAATATTTAGTGAAGTGGAAAGATCATCCAATGGAATATGCAAGTTGGGTCACAGAATAGGAGTCCATGAAAATTTTAACCAGAGGAGTATGATGCATGAGCATCGCCTTCAAAGTCAGAACACAAGCGTGGAGGAAAAGGAACGACATCTCAACAATGACAGAATTTCAAATTAGAAATTAACTCATAATTAAATTGAGTCGTTGAGATATTTTCTAAACAACATTTTAAAAATATAACTTGTTTGTAAAGTCGTGAAGGATTGTAAGGGATTGTAGATATTGAGTGTTGACTCTTATCTGGCAATAATTGTTATTTATTGTAATAGGATAGAGTAGGTAACCACTAAGATTTTCATAGGATAGGTTGCAGACATGACGAGAGAGCTCGTGGAGCCAGTCCTTAGATATTTTTTTCATTGTTGCATTGTAATAGAACATACAGAGTAGAAAGAAATATATAGAGATCAGTAGAATAGAGTAGAGTAGAAGAAATACTATGCAATTTGTTTTCATGAAGGAATAGAACAGATAGAATTGTCCCAAATCCTTGGATTGTGTTCATTTGATATATGCATGAATGGATGTTATATTCTGTGTGTCTGATTTATTCCATTTTAGTTCATGTGTGATTGTTTGAGAAGTGTTAGTATGAAGTTGTGATGAATCTGGATGAGTTTCAATCGTTTCTCTTCTGATACTCGTATGCAAGGTGTGCATTTCGAATGTAAGGAGTGTGTCGACTAAGTCTCGGAGTGAATCAGAGGAGTTCAGAGAGAACAAAGGAAACTTATAACGGGTGCAAGGTGTGGACAATGTCATGAAATCACCAAGCGTCGAAGAATCTGAACCAGAGGAACACCATATGGGCGAGAAGAATTTGTTTTCAAGAAATCCTTTGATTTGAGTGATCAAAATCCCAAGAACACAACGTGTGCATGGGAAATTTAAATCCGTTTAAGGACAACTCTCATAAGGAATAACACTTTCCAAAAGTGTGGATGAGATCCAAGAGTTGGAATCATAGGAGGAGCAAAGGTTCATAACCTTTTAACACTTAGAAAATATTCTAAGTCAGAAATCAGAAGCTCAGGAGGGATGAGAGATAGTGGTTGATGGATCACTATGTAAAATGGATCCACAGTCATTTGATCAGAGTGAAGTTCACGAGACTTAACGCTTTTCACACAGAGGAGAGAGAAAACTCACAAGAGTTGATAACTGATATTTCTGGATCCCGAAGAGCGGGAGATCTGAAATATATTCTCAATCACCCAATCAATGGGAACATATCTAAGCCATCATATTGTTTGAGGAAAAATCCAAGCGTTGGATCGCCCAAGAAAATATGAGCCGTCATATATCATGATCTTAGGAGGAGGTGGGTTTGAAACTTGAGATTCCCGAAGCCCAGAGAGCTGAAGGGCCAGAGTGAATCTGGACCGTTGAATCTAGGAGGACAAATGTTGACAAGATGGAATATCCAGAAGAAGGAGAAGGTTGAAGTGTTGAAACAATCGAAGCCCGAAGAGCTAGAGGGTCAAGAGTCATTGATCTATGACTGGACACCTGCCAATAGATTTCAAGCTCCAGGTAGAGTTGTTGTGGAGTTTCAGTTGAAAAATGAGACCATCGAACCTTGAAGACACGAAGGGATCGCAATTGTTGATTTAGGAGGAGAAATGAGTCATAGGATTAACAGCTTCAGATAAAATAAATAGAAAGACAAGAGGTTGAGATCTGAGATTTCTGAAGGCCGAAAATCTGAAACAACGAGAGTTGTGGATGTGAGGGAGGACTTGTGTCACCAGATCTATAAATATAGGAGAAAACAAAGGAGGAAAAGGTCTGAAGACCCAAAGAAGATCTTGGTCATTGATCGAGGAGGGAATTAGAGGATCGTTGATCTGGTTGAGGAGGCCAGAGTTCTAAAGCAGGAGCACATCCATTGATTTGGTATGATACATGTCATCAGATCTTCCACTCCATAAGATAACCAGTCATTAGTGGTGAGGATTTGAGCTTAGAGATCCCTGAAGGCCGAATTCGCGGAAGGGATCATGGTCATAGATTCAGGAATAAAGGTGGCTGTAGAAAATTAACTCCATAGGATTGGAGTACAGAGGTAGCGAGGGTTTGATACTTCAAAACCATGAAGTCCGAAATTGCCAATAGATCTCACCCATTGATTCAGAGGAAAAAGATCTGGTCTGTAGGATTTGGAGGGGACAGATCTGAACCGTCAATCCAGAGGTACTGTCAATATCGGGAGATCGACGGTCCCGTAGAAATTTAGGGATAGAAGTTGCACTGTTTTAAAACGTTGATGGTGTGCACAGTCACGTGCTCATCGCCGGAGGTTACATTGAGAGGGGGATTACCTGAAAAAGGGCTAACACCCAACACTCTGATATTTTGCAGGAGAGCGAAAAGGTAGGTCACGAGTGTCATTAAAACCTACACCAAGAAGCTAAAAGGTCATGTGTTTTAATACAGAAGGGAACCATTAAGGTTCAAGAGATTCATTGACTGAAGAATCAAAGATCCTTGACCAGGATGTTGTGCAACCCTACGGGGGGAGTAGGGGGGATGCATCACTTCAACAAAGGAATTATCAAAGTTTTAAAGTCTTGGCCTTTGATCTGTCCTCGACAGGGTCAACTCCTTGGCCTCTGGTTGTGTTCTACAAAACATTGCACCTCCTGAGATTTGTTACTTAAAATGAAGTGCAGGCGCATACTTTGTGCTCCTGTTACAGTCTGGAACTTTAGAAATTTATTTCCTTTTTCACTCCTTGCATAGGATTTACACACATTAATTCTATCTCTCATGAACTTATAGTTTCTCAACTTTAAAGGGATTGATCCTTTGTTCTTCTAAATGACTCCTTTTTCCCTCCTAGCACTCTCGCTATCTCTCCCGAGATTACGAACATAGTCAAATTGTTCCTTCAATGCTCTCCTAGAACTTCATGATCTTCCTCCTGAGATTTACCAACACTTTGCAAAGTGTTGGCATAGTGCACTCCTTGCACTCACTCTCCTGAGTCTTATACTTTACAATCTCACCTCCGCAATCCTTGTACTTACGTTCCCTTGATAGTTTACACTACTATGAGTGTATGCGCACTCCTTGCGCTCTCTTTATGCACTATCATTACAAAAATAAAATGGATTTGCATTCCTCAATACTTACACACTTAATTTACATTAAATGATAAATTAAAAAAAAAAGTGAGAAGGATGGTGTTTCTCTCTCCTTGGGATTTTCTCCATCCTTGTGCATTTCTACCCTGGATGTTGACATATTGTTGAGTAGGAGTGATTCTCCTGCATCATACTCCCCAGCTAACAAAATCATGAGCTCCTTCTCATGGCTCCTCTGCTGTTGGTTTTGATATTCTCCAGGGTCCCAAACTTCACTCTGGAGCTCTGCCCCTACTCCTTTTCCTTTATGTTGTTATTGTCATGATGCTATTGCAGGCTCTCCTCCTGGTTTCCAAATTTTATGTTGCAAGGCTCCATTTATCTTTCCACTGCAATCTCCTCTTTTTAGCCTCCACCTATTTCTAACTATCTCGTTTGTTTACTTCATCATCAGTCTCCATATCTCTTCTATCCCCTGGTCCATCTTGTCCATGGGTTGGATTCTCTCTTGTAGTCTTCTCTTCTGTTGCATCTCCTCTTTTACCTCAATCTCCAACTTGGCTTGTTAGATGAGCCTCCCTTGTTTTATTACTTTTTCTCCCAGGTCTTCCAATTCCTCATATAGATTAGAAAACTCCATACCGTCTTCTCTCTCTTCTGATGCAGGTTCCAATTCTGTAGTTGTCCTTTTTTTTTCTTCCTTGTTGAAGTTTATGAGAAATTCCATTGAAATCTCTTATTTTGTCCTCCTCTTGTATTACGAAATGACAGGTTATGTGGGTTGTATGTCAACCTCCTTAAAAGAATCATCTTCATTGTCATTTCCCCCTAGGCCCTTTCTAATAGATACTCTGATCTCCCCTACCATGAAAACATGGTTACGGTCTTTTCTTCCCTTCAAACTTTGAGAAGATGTCTCTCCTTCTTCCTCCTCTTTCATCTTTTTGGCATATTTTAGTGTCTACTCCTTCTCCTCTTCCATGAAAGTCTCTTTTGGATGTCCTTCTTCTTCTACTCCTGCAACACATGCACTAGCCTCTATTGGAATTCTTGGTAGGAATATGATGATTCCCCTAATGATTAGAATGCACCTATGATACTCCTCCTTGAGAGTTGAAGTATTCAACTTATGATCATATTCATTCATATGGTCTACAACCCCACATGAATCTTCATGCTCATGAGGCTTCTTTGTTTCCTCTCTATGCTTCTCTTCTGTCAGCACTCTTTGGTAATATGAACTCTCCTATGAGTTATTTAGACTCTCAGACAGTCTCATATCCTCCTTTCCCTCCTAACAACTTGACTTTTGCTTTATTCCCACCTAGAAGTATTTGAGATCTTCAGTTGATCTCCCTTGACCATATTCACCTAGGATTTATCCATCTTTTGGTTTACATATGTAAACCATCTTCTCCTCTGTTTACCTGAGATTTTCCACTTTCCTTATCCACCTCTTCAACTTATGTTTTTTCCTCTTGATGATCAATTGTTGGATAGGCCACTTCACCTTCTTCTTCATGGGACACTCATACCTCCAACTTTCTTTCTCTCCTTGCTGCATTTTATAACATTTAACCAACAATCTATTGATATCCTCTATAGTATCCTTGAGCTCTTTATCCATCTCTTCTCTACTCATCTTCTTGTGGTATCCTCTTAGACCTTGTATATGGCCTTCATTAGCCATTATCTCCTTTCATATATGAGATTCAACTTGCTAGCTATGAGCTAAAGTCAACCTCTTCCAAGCCTCTCCTTACTTAGCCTCTTGGTTCTCCTATTGGAACCTTTCTCTGATATTTTACACTCCTACTGAGTGTATTCTCAGACCTTGTGCTTGTGGTTTCTCCTAAGCACTCCTTTCTCTTTGGTTTTTTGTTGACGGGTGAAATTGACCGTCCGTCAACTGAGAGAGTGGAGTTGGTCCGGGGTTGTCTAATAACCCAATTCGTTTGGAATGAACCACCTTGACAGGTTTAGTAGCTCCGTTAGCCATTCTAAGGTCTTAGGAAAACCAAAGAGAAAACTAATCTAAACTAACTAATCTAACTAAAACTAAATAAAACAAACTAAACTAACTAAAAATAAACAAAACTAATCTAATTAAAACTAAATATTAAACAAACTAACTAATCTACTATCTATAATATCACTTATTCACAAAAGTACAATATAAACAATTTACAGATTTAATTAAAACCTGCAAAACTCATGAATATTCTGCCCTAAGACAGCGAGAGATATTTTTGTTGATTTTTTGATTTTATAAATAAGAAATAAAAATTACTAAAATTAAACAATCTAATATACTAAACACACATATATCTAACTAAACTTACATCTAAACTAAACTACTAATAAATACACTAAACAAACAAATGACAAACTGACCTGGAAACGCTCCAAATTTGTCCTGTGTAAGATGACTTCGAAGCTGGTCGAAGGAAGGAAACTCGCACCAGATGATCCAGAAGCTTCTCGTAAACGATAGCTGCAATGCTCTTTGAGTTGTTAACAGGATAAACAAGACATAAAAAATCATAACAATTATATGATTTATAAATCTCTACAATAAGGGAAACCTGTTATGCAAAAACTTATACTTAATAATTCAACTTATGAAGAAGAGAAATTTGTCATTCACAAATTGAATTAAGCAATTGCTATGTTTTTTAAACACTTGGAAGAAATCAGATATGGATTATATTGATTAAATTATATCATTTGCAAAAGACTAATATAGCTAAAGTAGTCATTAACCAAATGCAAATAGATACACATAAACATAAAACAAAATATTGATATCATGAAAAGCTAAATCTGTAGCAAAATATCAAATTCTATCTCAGTCTGTATTAAAATTCCATATCTTTGTTCTCCCACGAATGAGGATCATATTATTACAATAATAATGAGAATTTATAAGTTTTTCCACAGGGTAAAACCTCCCTGTGGATAGTATCAAACTGTTTACATAATCTGGGAAGATATTCCCAAAATCAACTAAACTAGGAAACTAAAATGAAACCAAAATGTTTCAAATATCCTCTAACTGCTCATCAAATCCAATGCAATTTCAAATTCACCTATAATGGACCAAAAATAACAAGTTAGAGAGATATTTTATTAGTAAAACAATAAAAACTTAATTCTACAGACTTAGCTACAGAATCATCTGATTCTGTAGCTAGTCTAAAATAACATACAGAATCAGAATTAAAATCAAATCGAATCTTTGAATGAGGTTTTTAATTCAATTGACATCCAATAATTACTTGAGAATGAATCAAAATGATTTTATCATTTAACATCAAACAGGTTCAAAATGGATTCAGTCGAACACAGAAATAGGAATACTCTGTTCTTCTGCTACCATAAAATCGGGTCTTTCATAATCGAACAGTAACAAGACTGTTTCACATCCAACTGAAATTGATAATGAAACATATCGTATGTGATACGATCTAATCCAACACAACCATTTTCCACTTGTTATAGCTGTAACGATATAGCAACAAGATTCAAATCATTTAATCGAATGCAAAGAAAAACTACTTTGTTTCGATTATTGTTACATGTGGGGTAACTAAAATCTTATGTAACAGTATCATAATCATTTCTCAACAAATCGAATGAGATCGTTTTGACATTCAATCGAAAACATAACAAATCGCAAAGACTTCGTTATACTTGTCTCATCAATAGGAGAAATAATCGCATCGAACAGGATTACCATAATAACTGTATAGCAAAAGATTTAAATTGTGAATGAATTCAAACCAAAGCTGACACATAGTCAAAACGTAACAGGATCAAACATAATTTGTCATAGATTTCAATCGTTTATCGTTGCACAGTCAACAGACAATATCGGTTAATTTCGATCACAATTTGTTTCAATCAAACGAATCGTTAACAGAGTTTGACCAATTCATTTCACAAATCTAAAAAGAAGAGTATTAATTAGAATCTGGACTCGATTCATAAAACGAACTTGCCAATTTAGACCAAAAACAAATCGATTTGCTAAGATTTTCACACAGTGTTATGATTTGGATTTATTTCCCGATTCGGGCACGAGTGGCATCTGAGTGTATTGTTTTCATCAAAGAGATATAGAGTCATTCTCATTAACTTGGAATCAATCAAATATAGAACAACATCATAACAAGTATCCTCCCAAAACATTTACCAATCATAGCATACCAATGATAATGAAATCGAATCCGAGCAAAAATTGTAACAATCAAATTTAATCAAACCGTTTATAGCACATGGATCATAACCAAATCAAATCTGAGCGTGACATAAACCAATTCATTTGGGGCCAAACTATTAATTTTATAAACTAGTCAATCAAATATCAAAGCATACCACTCAAATCCAATCGAAATCTATTGATTTCTATACTGGGAATAATCAAATAGTATATCGAATCAAGATTTGTTTCTATTCAAAGAAAAGCTATATATAGAATACACGCAATATAACAGAGCTATTCACAATGTAAACAAAACTGTTTAAAAACTGAATCGCAAACATTATATCAACCTAGATTATTTACAAAATGAAATGAAATTTTTCATACCTGTGTAGCAACGAGACCACTTGATTATGCCAGCTTAGAATTCACAACGGTCATGGTTGATTCCACGTTCTTGAACAAGATAGAGCCGGTTGTCTTCTGTTTTTTATCCACTGCTTGAAGCTTGGCTTTTTGTCTAGTTAACAGTGCAATCTGGTCTTCTAGTGATTGAATGTTTTACTGGAGCATTAAAACATCATTATAATTTCACTCCAACCACGAATTGCATTGATCACAGGGTGACACTGCAGGTTTAGACAGAGCAGGAGAGGATTTGGGAAAATGACCGAAGGTTTCACAAGGCAACTTAATGCTTGGGTAGTTAGGGTCATCCTGTAGGCAGGGGGTAGGTTTGACACAAAATCATATGAGGGTTCGGCACACAAAACTTGCGAATAGGGATATTCACTAGCCAAGAAACGCTCCACTTCCGAATCAGAGTCCTCACTCAACACAATAGGGTTAATCTCGACAGGGGGTTTTGGCTTGTTCCTTGCCATCCGTGAAATCAAACGTGCATTCTTTTTCCCTTTGGAGTTTGCAGTGAGGTTTTCCTTGGGAGTTTTTCCCAAGGGCTTAACAGTCTCAACATTCTTAGACACAGTGTGGGGTAAGTCGATAGGAGGGTCCGCCGATGGTTTAGGCAGAAGGACATGGTAGGGTATTGGGGGTACAACCTTGACCTCACTCACCACAGGTTTGTCAACCTGTGTAGGGTTCGAATCCTCGAAACCATTCCGAGCAACGAAATTGTTCCAACAATCCCCGAGCAGACTCAAATGACAGACAACAATAAGCTTCACCAACCCATAATTAAAAAGGCTACTATCAGCCTGGTTCCTTTTGTACTTCTTCGAAATTTTAAACAGGCTTCTATGGAAATAATAGGGCATATTGAGCTGATAACCCATAAAAACCATAAGCAAACGCAGGTGGTGTAGGAACACAAACCGGTAGCGACCTTCGCAGGTTACAAATTGCTTGATTATCATTAATAACTCATGCCAACGTTGTTTGAGCATATTTACGGGAAAACCTTTATCACAAGAAGTGATTTTGCATGACTGGAAGAGCAGTGTCCATGGGACCTCTTCGACTTTGCAATTCTTGGACCATCGTTGTCCAGTGGCAGGCAAACCAGTAGCAAGACTGATAAATTGTTCATCAATTTCCAATTGTATATCGCTGAACTTGGCTCGACAGTCATCGAAGGTCATAGCAAACTTTCGAACCACGCAAATATTAAAACCCTCGAAACGTTCCACAAAGGTAATCCATCCACTGTCTGCCAAATCTTGGCGGGCATTATCAAACATCAACAGGGCCTGTTTTCCATTGGGTTCAACTCGCACGACTGGTGCCATGGAGTTGAGTGCATGGTAAGGGAAGGGTTCGAAAAGGAGTAGGGCTATTTGGTCTAACAACAATGAACGAGCAAAAGGGGGTAAGCGTTAATGCGCACATGCGAGGGTGGTGGAGTCATTCACTGCCATGCAAAACACTTATGGTCAAAGTACAACCGCCAATATATTTGTTCAAATCATAATAGTGGACTATCCATTAAGTCAGGTGTACAACTAATAAAATGAAATATGCATACCAATACGCGCTAACACTATGCCATAGTGTTCAAAATATTCGACGTATAAATCATACCAAAATCATTATGCGCCAATGTATTAATTCATATAATCAAAAGTTCAATCAAAGTGCCAAAACGAATTCATATAGTTGACAAGCCAATAAGTCATGAAAATATTACCATAAGGATTAGATCATATATATAAAAACAAGAATAAATCATAACCCCTATGCAATTCATAGAACCAATGATAAGGCATGTCATAAAAAGTGTAAATCCAAATGCTCAATGCCTCACAAACTTAATAAAATCAAGTTATGCAATCAATATAAAAATGTCCGATGAGCATAGTTTAAAAGTCCTTTCAGCCACATAACGATAAACCAAAGGTAAGTGAAATAGAAAATATCGATAAAAAGATCATGTCAGTTCAGATGGTGATCGAAATGTGACTTCGAAAGGAAACGTTTTCACGCTTACAGTCGTGAAAACTTAATGAAGACAAATTTGCAAAAGTCGCAAGAGATGAAAATGTCGTCTATTTGAAAAATGCGACGAAAACTTGATGTTCGCAAGACATAAGTGTAGGTAGCTTATAGGATCATACAAAAAATTGATTTGGCTGCCAACAATGGCGACACACTGGTAGAAGCAGCTATCTCTGTAAAAAGAAACAAATTCAGATTAGGACATCAAAGAAAATTTCAACTCAAAAATAACAATCAGAAAATCGTACTAACATCATTATTAATCATTTTTTCCCAGCTATGTTTTAAAAGATGAAAACTGATAACAATCTCAAGGTCAACAAGTCATGATATTAAAGATAAAATCTTCAATACTGTTGGCATAGCCACTGCTGCCAGTAGGCGTCCATAGCCTCGACAGGGTTGCCATTTAACCCACTCTGACATCTGTATCCTGTT
>SNQJ01S0017039.1:21674-36395 GCA_010110895.2 Picea sitchensis
AAGGATTGGATCATAGAGAGTCAGTAGATTCTCAAGTTGTTGAAAGAGAACCTGCAGACGGCGTAGAACAGACAGAAGATAAGTGCGGACAGGCACAGGATAGAGCGCAGCTTTGAGGTTGGAGATTTGGTTTTCTTGAGACTCCAACCCTACAGACAATCATCTCTGAAGAAGAGTGGGGCCGAGAAGCTCAAGCCCAGATTTTATGGTCCTTAGGATCATGCGTCGAGTAGGCGAGGTTGCTTACGAGCTAGAGCTTCTAGAGGGGAGCAAGATTCATAACGTGTTCCATGTGTCTTGCCTCAAAAAGGCAGTGGGGCAATTCATTAGCACATCAGAGGAGCTTCCCCCGTTGGATGAGGAGGGACAGTTGGAGTTAATTCCGGAGGAGGTTTTGGAGTTCTGGGAGCGGAAACTGAGGAGCAGGGTCATCAGAGAGTGTTTGATCAGATGGAGAGGGCTTCCACTAGAGGATGCTACTTGGGAGAGCGAGCAGGTGTTGCAACACCCTGGACTGGTATTGCTCGAGGACAAGCAATTTCAGGAAGGGAGGACTGTAATGTCCCTTTCCAAATATGAGCTCCAGAGAGGAGGCTTAATGGTCTAAACTGCCCCGTTAGACTATAGCCAGGGCCAAAGAGGGGTAAACAGGGTTACTAGAGGTCACTCTAGTCACAGGTGTTATATTCGAAAGGTGACATTGAGCTAAAAAGGGTTAAAAGCGCTTTTAAGTCATTATGAGCTAAAAATAGAAGTCAACAGTGAATTAGGGTTTCAACAGTGATTTAGTGTTTTGGAAGTCAACAGTGAATTAGGGTTTTAGCATGATTTAGGGTTTTGGAAAGCTATAAAGGAAGGGTCAACGACCTAATTCATCATTATGCAGATTATGACTTGTCATTGAGGAGAAGAGGCGCATCTCAGGAGAGATAGTTCAATGTATTCTAGGAGGAAGACACCAGTTGGCTGATTTCGGTGTTGAAAGACACACCCTAGTCACCGGGAAGATCCTCCAGGTCTTCCATCATTCTTCATTGATTCCGCAGTGCTCCCATATTCCGGGTATTATCTTTTAGTTGCTTATTTGTATTCCGGCTAAGATCCTTTTGTCTTTTGATCTAGCTGAGTGTTGTTATTTAATTCAGCCGCAGTTGCTTATTTGTGTTCCGGCTAAGATCCTTTGTCTGTTGATCTAGTCGAGTATTGTCAGTTTATTCAGCCGCATTCGACCATTTTGTAATCCACAGAGATATCATAATACAAACTTTGCAGTCCTTTGTCGCGTTTATTATTTTTATGATCATTTATATGCTGTAAACCTTTGATCCTACACACACATTAGCAACGTTTCCTAGACTAGCCAAGTCAGGAACATTACATGGAAGCCCAAGCTAGGCTTGTTCTCCCAAAATTGTCCACCAGCCAGGTCCTGCAAAGACAAATGAACACGCCCTCCAAGGATCTCAAGTCATAACATCATGATAAGTGGATCCAATCAATAAATAAGTCATCTAAGTATGTGCATCAAAGATTACTATATCAAACAATTAACAACTCAAAGACACTATGAGACTTGTCAAGCTTTAGTATGGGAGGGTTGACGAGGTGTCCTATTGGGTAGATCTTGCCCTAGAACAAGGAGAGCCTCCAAGAGGTCCCTCTCTAAGCCATGTAAGGTGTATGAGGTGGATGGGGTCAAGACTCAATGCGCATAGGGCTCATGACATACTAAGGGTCGTAGTGTCTCATTCATGGGTGTCTTTGTAGAGGGTGTGTGGTACCTTCATCTGCAATGCACTTTTTCCAAGCCCATCATTTGCCTTTTATCATTCTTTCTTTATATTTTCTTTAGCACAAGGAGAGGTTGAAGGTCACTGCCCTGGCATGGTGACTAGATGGTGGCAATGTCACCCACAAATGCCTAATGGAAATGAGAAGGATGGTTTGGGATGAGACCCCCTTTTTCTCAGCCATGCAACTGAGAGTCGCTGCCCTAGTTTGGTGACCAGATATTGACAATGTCATACCACTAGAAATCCATGGACGTGATAGGTCGACTCATGATGAGACCTCCTATCCTTCAATCTACCTTTCAGGCATTTCTTTGTTATATTATGGGTCCCCTTTTATTCAAAGATGAGCGTTTTATTGCTCTCTAGGGTGATCCCTGGACAAAGCATCTGGAATGTTCATATAAAAGTGGTTGATATACGTCGATCGACGTATATCAACCACTTTTATAAAGTGGTTGTTGCTAGTTGACGACCGACATGCCTTGAGAGAACCATTAATTAATTTATCCCAACACCAAACTGAATAGATCGACTATTGAAAACGCTGCGAAGACTATTGAAGACCGAGGATTTATCATGTACCGGACCCCGACTCTAAATACACCGCCTTATACACTCTGTGCAAGCTTTCACTATGCTGGGATTCATTATTTTAGCAGCAGAAACCTTTTGGCGTTCACCAGCCACGAGTTTGCGGTTGTTGGGATCCCAACACCAACCCCTTTAGGCCTTTAGCCCGTTCTTCTCATATAATGAGGGACAACCCCTTCTTGGGTCAATACACCCTAAAATCCCAAGAGATAAGGAAACAAAGGGGAATAATGATGGAAAATGGTAAGTATTGTCGTGAATGGTGCGATGGCTCATTAAGGGATTTCCCAGTAGCAAACCCATTCCCAAAGAAGACCACTTACTAGGGCACAATGTCAACCACCAAGGTGAAGCAGGGAAAAAGGCATAATGTCCAAGCACACATCATGAAATCTAGAGCAATCTAAGATACAACATAATCAAATGGCTTAGGTATTGAAATGATGCTCACCATAATACTGACTTGTACCTCATGGAGCAAGGCCCACTGCCTTCCGAAAGCCAACTGGTGTGGTGGATGCCATCTGTAAACCTGTGACCATCTGTTATGGTGAGTGGGTTTTCCATCTGTGCAAAGGGGTACTATTGGTCATGTAATCTCTCGACACTCCATATCTGCAACCCGAGGGCCTCGAGACATCATCTCCTTAGTTATCCACAAAATGGGGATAACAGTCCCAACGAATTGGAACTAGTGCTCAACGAGCTTGGCAAAGAATTTTGCAGCTGCAGTTTTCAAGATCTTTCCTTGCAACTGTTAGACTGTCTCGAAGGTAACCAACTCTGATACAATGTTAGATTTTCTTAATTTTTAGAGCAATAGATTTACCATTGTACTTAGATCTTCTTTTACATTAACATTTATACCATGTACTGAAAAATGAGTAGCATAAACAAGTACAAGAAGACACAAGAGTTTATCCTGGGAAAACCCCAAAGGAAAAACCCAACCAACCTTTCTTAGATAGATTCCAGCCAAAATAATCCAACCGTAAACCAGCTCTTAAGAGCAAACAGACAATGAAGAAACCCTAGCACAAGGCTAGTGCACAAACTAGCAAACCAGACAGCTGCAACAACACCATACAAGAGTAGTGCTCCTCTTCCGAGAGAGAACCACCACCAAGAATAACCAAGAATTTCCAAGAGCTCTAGTGTTGCGTCTTCCTTCCTTGCCTCAAACTAGCGCTTTCATCTCGAGTGAGAGATGTGTACAAATGAGCAAGGCGTCACCTTATTTATAGTCTTCAAGTCACTTTAGCTGGGGCCGACTTCTTCTCTGGGAAACCCTATTTCCCTTTTATCTTTTCCTGTGAGCCGAATTCTCTTTCTGGAGGTTCCAACTTCACTTTATTCTTTTCCCGGTGGGTCGAGTTCTCTAATAGGGTTTTCTTCCACTATTCAATGGTCTTCCTTTGACTTCTGGAATCTTCTCTTCTTCTAAGAAAGGTTGTCTAGGAGGAAAATACCTTCCGCAGCTACCAAAACATCAACAATTTCAGTACAATTCAGTCTCAAGGAATTGCTGATTGATAAAGAAACAATGACTAACCCCTTTGAAATAGAGCAGTCGTCAGATGCTGAAGTACAAATGATGGAAATATTCAGAGATCAATAGAACAACATAGGTGTATGAAGAAGACAAAATACCAAAAGTGAATTAGGAAAACACTACAAGTATGATAAGGAAAAATCATGCTGCAATGACATTTTATTGACATCCTAATCACAAGAGTCGATACTTTAACCAATTAGTGTATCAAAATTGTTTGGAACAAAGACAATATTCAAAACCATATTTTTAAGAATATTAATTCTAGTAAAATTTGGTCTCAAAGTCGAAGTCATCTTGTGCATCTTGATACAATAGGTTCTTTCCAAGAACCTGTGGTGAACCTATCCTGTTCATACATCGTTCTTGAGGCGAGAAATTTCTTTTTTTTATCGATGATAATTTTGTCAATTTCTTTTTGCATATTTTGCATTGATTTTTGATTTTCTTGAAGTATTACTTTATAGATATCTTTAAAGTCTTCTGACGTTACTGGAACTGAATCCAAGTTAACATCCTGTAATGTTATCTTCTTTTTCTTGTAGGAAAATGTCAAAAACTTCTTCTTTGTGTTTAATATGAAGGACCCTAGTGTTTCCATGGAGGGTGAACTCAAAATTATGTCACCGTCATCCTGGAATAAGGATCTAACCATGAATTGTGATATAAAGGTATAATCTTCAATGTTCAGTTGTAAATTGCTTATGCGGTATTGTTTCTCGTTCCACGAATCTATCTCTTCAATTATATTTGACTTAGGAATCAGTAATTGCTTAGCACATTCAATACTAACATAATTGTCATTTGAGTTGGATCAATAGAAATGGTGACATCTTTCCCTGCAAGTGTCCCTTTGACTCTAAGTAGCACTGACACAAAGTTTTCGGAAATCTTCCTTTTTCCTCATTATTGGACTCCATTTACTTTCGTTGATAATTTACGTTACCTCGAAAAAAACTTCTTTATACACTTTAATTCTTCAATAACTTATTTGATAATATACCAAGTGTGAGGTCCCAATTTTTAGATAATAAATGGCGCACTTCTCTTGCTTCCACTTCTTATAATTTCTTTAATAATTTCTCTAGTGTATATATATATATATATATATTACTTTTCTTTACCTTCTTGATATAAGTTTCTTCTTTCTTAAAAAACACCTTTTTATAACTTTTCCAAAAAACACAATTTTTAATACTTCTTAAATCAATCAAGGTAAGGTAGTGGGTTATTAAAATCTTCTATTTAATTGATTGTAAACTTATATGTAATATATCTTTGAAGGACTTTATATTTTTTGTTTGTTATTACTCTTTTTATAATCTTCCATCCACCTTTAACGATCCCTTTCCTTATAATATCGGATTAGTATAACCTTGCTATCCCTCAACTAAAACCTTGTATTCAAACTAATGCGTTGATTTTATATTCCAACGATAACTATAGGAACGGATACGCCGACTCTGTAATGACTATATCTATATCTATCTATCTATCTATCTATCTATCTATATATATATCCCATGCAAGGGTGATCTTTCATGAGAAATAAGGGCTATATATATACCCACGCAGGGGTGCCCTTTCATAAGAGACATGACCTTTCATCAAGAAGGAGTCTCTTCATAACATATCTAGTTATTGAGTATTAATTATTATTATTTAATCATTATCTATTTATGTCTATTTGTATTTATATTTGTGTTCATAACAGAACCCTATAAACGAACAATCCCATAGAAGATCAAGATAGGGTGGTTAGACCCTTTCACCATTCTACAATTCTGCTCAACACTTGGAAGATCATACCATCTTGTATCGTCAACCGTCACAGCTTCAAAGAACAAAGAACCATGAAAAGGTGTTACAAGGTAGAACAAGAGATAACGTTTTTTCCTTTAATATGCTTTGAGGACAAAGCATTTCTAAAGGGGAAAGCAATGTTATGTAAATAAAAATAAATTTTACTTATAAATATATATACCTACACTATAAAACTTCGGATATTTATTATTAATTATTAAAAGATGCATCAAAGAAAGACATAGCTTTATGTGGAAGGTCACCTTGAAGCCTTTAAATACCAAGGTCATTCATCAATTGTAAATCATATCATTCATTCATATCTTATTCAATTATTTTTATGTTACTTATCATATATGGATTTCTTTCTTTTGTCCTTCTTATGTTGGATATTCCTTAGTAAATGAACTTTGTTCATTTCACCAAGGTATGAGGTCCCTACCCACTGTTGAAATAATGTAACTGCAAAGAGTATTCTTATTATTATTGTTATATTATTCATAGGATCAATCCCCATTGTGGATTGATCATGTCGGTTATTGTATTAGGACCAAATCCCCTTTTGCAGATTGGTCAACAGACAATTGTATATATCAGATAGGAATTCAAATCCCTTTGCGCATTGGTCAACGTGACAATTGTAATAGTGCATTAAGAAGTCTGCCCCAACAGCTATTATTGAGACCTAAATATAATAAAGGTGGGTTTACCCACCCAGTGAGAAGTCGCCCCGCCAGCTGAACATTATCAATTTCACACGCATGACTTAGAGATATAGAGAGGCTGGGGCTTCACTTGACAAACAACACTTGCTCATTTCTAAGAGGCAAGTTAATTTCTACTAGTTGGAGAGAGGGAGAAGAGTGGCACATCTTTTGAGACTTTCTCAGACATTGTTATTCTTTGACATTGTATTGGCAATTTATGATAAGGAAGTTTTGTTGGGTTTTCTTTCCCTAGAGGGCCTCTGATAAATGTCAGGTTCCTTGTGAATGTGTATTTCTCGAAAGGATCTTGTTCTATGTTTTATCTATTGAAATGCAAAGAACTATAATAATGGTGCATAAACATTAACATGGTATTAGGAGCCAACTTGAAGGAAGCATATTTCACAAGAGAAAATCGTCATCAGGTTGCAAAGACTCAAATTAGGGTTTTTCAAAAGTGAAGCTATTCAACTCCAAAACCACCTAGAAAGTTGCGCCCCTGCTGATCATTTTGGCACCTTGAGCGCACCTTTCACTAAGCTACTTAGAGTCAAGGGACACCAGCAATTTCACCTAAGCACCTCCCCGTAAGGTCAAAATTTGATTTTAAGCATTTTCATTTTGGTCATTTTTCATAGCCTCGCAATAGATGTTCCAGCACAAAGCTTGTTGAGAAACTAGGAAGGCATAGACAACTTCCTCGCGTTCGAAGTATAGGATCTACCCCGATCGCTGCAGAGAATGACCTAGCAAGATTCAAAGAAGAAGAAGTGCCGAAAACCTGAAGATGCCAGAGAGAAAGCAAAGTACTAAGGACTCAATCGTGGCCAAAAGAATAATTGCTGATTCAATCAAAGACCACCGATCCCGTATATGTATCCATCCAAGAAAATTAAAGAGATGTTTGACTCTCTAAGCAAACTATAAGAAGGAAATAACATCAACCGAAGATGAACCTAAGATCTCAATTGAAGAATAAGATGTAGAAAGGGAGAAATGATTCAAGAATATTTCTCCCTAATCTCATAAATAAAAGTTATTAACAGCTAAAAGCGATTGGAGACACCATAGATGAAGACTAATTCACGACGGGCCTAAATGTCTCATAAGACGTTGGATGCTTTCATCCTTTGCATTGATATGTGCCGTGAAGGAGAAACTATAGTTTGAGAGCTCATGGGAAGAATGCATCCAAGAAGAGACAAGGGTATAATCAGTGAAATTTCACTAGCAAGTGGGATGATGACTAAGCCTAGCTACTCATACAAAAGGAGGAAGGAAGAAACCTCTTCAAAAGGGAATCTCATAGAAAACCTCAACCATCAAACAAATTCAACAACAAAGAATCTCATCCAAGAAGTTTCCATAAGAAAGGACAACTTATGAAGAGATCTCTCATCTAAATAATGCTATCATTGTGATAAGATGGGAGACAAGGTGAATTCTTGTCCAAATAAGAGAAGAATACAAGAGGAAACATAAGAGGCAACATGCCCACATAGTCAAGATGAAGAACCACCCATGAAGATGATTAAGGACTATACCTTGATCTTTGGCCCTCTCAGATCTCAGACACTGGAGAGGACACATGGCTCATTGATAGCTGCAGGCATCAAAACACATGATGGGTAAGAAAAATACTCTCTTGTATTTCTGAAAAGAAGTTTTCCAAAGTGACACTTGGAGATGATTACCAATATCCCATCAAGGGAGTGGGGAGAATCAAACCACAAACCGAATTCAAGGAATTCAATGAAGAAGAAGGACGACTTCTATGTACCCCAAGCTTAAAGAAGTACTTACTTTCCATATCAGCTTTTAGATAAGAAAGGCTATAGAGTTGCCCCTCTATAGGATGGAGAAATTCTTAAGGGGCTCAAGGGAGAAACCAGGGAATGAAGCAATCACATCGAAATGAAGAAAATGGCTTATAAGCCGGTGTATGGGTCACCCAAAACCCGCCATGACCCATGCCATCAAAAACTCATGTGAACTTTATGGCATAGAAGATTAGCCCACATCAACTACAAGGCACTACCATACATATGCAAGTCAAATATATTTTACTGTAACTCGAGGTTGATCATGAAGGCGTATGCAATGATGTGCACAAGGGAAGAATATCAAGAACCCTTTCCAAAAAGGGACAACAAAGCTGGCGAGTATTGGAACTTCATTCACTGACACGCGGTGTGGCCCAATGCCATCATCCTCCATTAGCTGTATGTATACTATGTATCATTCATTGATGACTATTCTCCCAAGACCCGATATATTGAAATCTAAAGATGAAGTATTCAAGAAATCTGCTGGAATTCAAAGCCTGATAGAGAATCTTCTCGAAAGAAAGATTAAGATACCGTGCCCATAATGGAGGATAATATACCTCAAAAGAGTTCAGGAATCCCTACGCAGATGTTGATCAAGAGGGAACTCACTACTCCCTATAACTCTCAACAAACTAAGTGTAGCTGGAAGGAAGAACAAAACAATTATGGAAGTCGTAAAGACCATGATTCACTCTATCAAGATCTCTATGTGCTTATGGGCGTAAGCAACAATGGTCACGCTTATGTGCGAAGTAACCGACTATCCCATAGTACATTTGGGTTCAAGACCTCTAAGAGATGTTCACTGAAAGAAGCCGAGGTAAGCCATCTCAAAATGTTCGTCAGCCCGTGTTTATTCATATACCAAAGAGAAAGAAACAAGCTAGAACCCTCACGAAAGAAGGAATAAATATTTGTGGGATTATTGTGAGGTCTCCAAGGCCTCAGAAATTATATACCAAGTCACCGCCACATTGAAATCAAAAGGTGGATGTGGGACTTTGATGAAGAAGCAGCCTCTTAAGAAATCAAGAAGATGCCTGAAGCATATATGAAGAGGAAACCCCAGAATCCCGTGATTGCATCCGGTGAGGGAAGTTCCCCGAGTCAGTAGAACTGCATGGAAGTCAGAATCTCCCCCGGGACAGAGGAGACTCTCAAGACCACGCTATAAATTAAGTTCAAGAACCTCAAATGACCTTTTCCATAAAAAAGAAAGCATGCTTGGGCAAGAGCTCATTCAAGATGGAGAGAAGTGTGATGTTCCAGAAGGAACCACAAAACAAGTGAAAAAACCAAAGCCATTCTACAGTTACAAGGCTTTGATGTGAAATCTACTTAATGAAGAACCCAAATGTTTTGAAGAGGCCATCAAAAAGAAAGAATGGGCAGATGCAATAACAGAGGAATACCAATCCATAAAAAAAAGAATGATGTATGGGAAATAGTTCTGCACCAAAAAGCAAGGATGTGGTATCATCAAAATGGCTCTTCAAAATAAAACATGTCATTGATGGAAGTATTGGAGAAATATATAAAGCAAGATTTGGTTTCCGTCGTGTATTTCTCCCATAAATGAAGGCATTGATAATGAAGAGACATTCGCTCAGAAATGCAGGGATAAGACACTTCAATCAGAACCATCATAGCTTTTACAGCCAAGATGAAGTGGACATCAAGACTAGATGGACGTAGACACAACTTTCCTCAATGGTGTTATCGCGAAGAGGAAGTGTATATAGAGTAACCCTAAGGATTTGAGGCCAGATAGGAAGTCTCATGTTGGCAGATTGAAGAAAGCCTTATACTGGATTGAAGCAAGCCCTCAGAGCTTGGTAATATCGTGATAGACAGTTTCTTGACAACTTTAGGCTTTACCAAGAGTAAAGCGCACTCCAAATTTACTTGAAAATTATTATGGATAATGAACCATCTTACGATCGCATGTGGATGACTTATTCTGAATCGGAGAAGAAAAGCTCATCACAATGTAAAAAGAGACTTGCCGCTAATTTGAAAATGAAAGACCTTGGCCTAATGCATTTGTGGGCCTTGAGGTATGGCGTGAGTCCGTGAAGGATCTTCCTTAACCAAGGGATAATACCGAACTCAAGAGATTCGACATGCCGAATGCAAACCCATGAATACACCCATGGAAGCTTAAATCGAAGTCAGCCGGGTCGATATCATCGATGCAGATTGATGCCACAATCGCATGCGACAAATTATTAATCAACATGTACCCCATTTAACACCGTATTCGCATTTGTTTTTCCAGGAACACCTTGAGTTAGTTTCTCTCGGTAGATTCCGCATCGTTCACCCAGTGGTCAGAAAACATGTGATGAGGTACCTTAAAGGTACAATAGATGGTGGTCTCACTATGATGGAGATCATAACCTTTACATTGAGTGGATATACTGATGCATTGGGCAGGAAGCGCGCACATAGAAAACACTTCGATAGCTTGTTCATGGAGATCACCTATGATCTCGCGGGTAAGGTAGGAAGTATCCAAGATTGCTCTCAAGACACGTATGATACATTGCCGCGATGTTCCCGCTTAGTCATGGCTATATGGTTCTGGTTACCGACCGGGTTTATTTGACGAAATGGAAGCAAACTAATTTTATCCTATGTGACAACTAAAGCCGCATAAAGATGACAGAAAATCACGTATTCCATGACAAAGCCTAGAAACACATAGAGATTTGTTATCATTACATCCGTGACATGGTACAGAGGAGCCTTGAAGCCCTATAATTCAAAGACGTAATGACCAAAGTTGCTATCATATTGACTCAAACCTCAACTACGTAAAGTTTGAACACTTTCATATACAGAATTCTCCCCGAAGCGGGGAAATCGCGATTTCTTTCTTTTCCGACCTCACGCTAGACGTGAAGTGTTGATGATTCCTTGCTTCTCGACTCTCATAGATCGAAGCAAGATGATTCCTTGCTTCGACTGGCCATAGGACGAAAGCAAGATATGATGTGTCTTGCTTCCGACTCCAGAAGCTGTTAGACGTGAAAGCAAGATGATTCCTTTATCAATTCCTTGCTGTTAGATGTAAAGCAAGATGATGATGTGTCTCTTTTGCTCTCGCACCTAGTTGTTAGACGTAGTTAAGATGACTCTTTGCTTCCTCGACTCCGCTGTTAGACGGAAGCAAGATGATGATGTGTTCCTTTGCTTCTGACCTAGTTGTTAGACGAAGCAAGATGATCTCCTTTGCTTCGACTGCTGTTAGACGTGAAAAGCAAGATGATGATGTGCTCCATGCTTCTGACCTAGCATAGACGTCCAGCAAGATGATTCCTTGCTTCCGACCCCCAGTTGATCGTAGCAAGATGATGTATACCTTGCTTCCTCGACTCCAGTTGTTAGACGAAGTAAGATGTGACTCCGACACTGAAAGCTACTAGCTTATCACCGTGACATTGGAGCCGCTAGTAATCGTAGATGTGCCAACCTAGCAGTCAGCAGGAGGAGGTATCATTTTTACCGATACATAATGATGCAGATGATGATGACATTCTTTCGAGAATGACGATGTCAAGCCGAGCGAAGAAAACTGATGACTCAGATATGCCAACCAATGTTCCAAGATGATATTGATTTAACCGTCCTCCCGATGCCACTGATGATGTAGACCTCTCTCACCGATGTCAAGTTTGAAGAATAATTCTCTTGTTAAGGGGAGAAGAAATAATGTAACTCAGAAAGAGTATTCTTATTATTATTGTTGAAGACATAGATCAACTCCCCATTGTGGATTGATCGTCGGTTATTGTAAAAGGACCAAACTCTTCAGGATTGGTCACCGCACAATTGGTAATAGGCGTAATGAAGAAGTCGGCCCCAAATCAGCTATTATTGAGGACTCAGAATATAATAAAGGTGGGTTTGCCCACCTTGGCCCAGAGTGAGAAGTCGGCCCTGCCAGTGAAGACACTTCACACGTGCCAGACTTGTATATATAGAGAGGCTAGCGCCTCACTTTGACAAACAACACACTTGCTCATTTCTAAGAGGCAAGTTGCGACTTACCAGTTGGAGAGAGGGAGAAGAGTGGCGCATCTTTGGGAGAGGACTTTCTGTATTGGTTTGAGTTATCTCTTGACATTGTATTGGCAATTTATGATATGGAAGTTTTTGTTGGGTTTTCTTCCCCTAGAGGGTTTCCCAGGATAAATGCTGTGTCTCTTGTGAATGTGTATTTCTCAGTGATCTTGTTCTTATGTTGCTCTTATCTATTGAAATGCGAAGAACTATAATAATGGCATAAAACATTAACACCTACGAGGAGTTGCGAGGGCCACTTCTTCAAGCGGAAAAGGATGATATCAACACTAGAATGGAGGAGCTAAGGAAGTCGTGGGAGGTCACTGGATGCATGGTGATGCCCGATTGTTGGACAAATGGGTAGGGTAGGACCCTCCTTAATTTATTGGTACATTGTCTTAGGGGTAGAATGTCAATTAAATTCATTGATGCATTGGTGCATTTTAAAGATGTGGCATTGTTGTGTGAATTGTTGGATGGGTTTATCCAAGAGATAGGTGTGTGACATGTTGTGCAATTAGTAATAGATAATGAATCTAATTATATGGATTTCGACTAGTTGTTAATGGAGAGGCACCCCATAATGTTTTGGAGTCCAAGTGCTGCCCATTGCATCAATTCGATGCTTGAGGATGTGGGAAAAATCTCCTTTAACAAGGAGGTCATTGGTCAGGCTAGGAGCATCACAAAATACATATATAACCATGCATATGTTCTTAGCCTCATGCGGAAGTTCATGGGAAATAGGGAGTTGTTGCGTCTATAATCACACATTTTGCCAAAAAATTTATTTTTCTTTAGTCTATGCACCATTGTCATTTTGAGGTGAAGCAGATGTTCGTTTCCAATGAGTAGGGTGATTGTGTGTTTAGCACAAGACAATGATCACCAAACTAGTGTACACCGATTCCATTTGGGAAGAAGTTGTGGAATTTTGCATAGTTAGTGAACCTTTGGTAAGGTTCTTCACCTGGTTGATGGTGATAAACCTAAAATGGGTTACTTGTATGAGGCCATAGATAGGGCCAAAGAAGCTATTCAATCTTATTATTTGGGTAAGGGTACCCTTGGACATGAAAAATATATGAAGATTTAGGATTTGATTGATGATCGATGGATTCGGATGCTCCATCACCCCATTCATGTAACATCACTTGTCCTCAACCCCGCCTTTGCTTACTCATGTAATTTTGATTTGGATGCCGAGGTTATGGATGGGTTCCTTATGTGTCTTGAGAGGATGGTACCAGATCGCAAAGCTCTCAAAACCATAGACTATTTGGCTTTGATACTGCTGTGCAAGAAAGGAAGATTTTGATGCCAAGTAAGCCATTAGAATTTAGAATTTTAATTACGTGTTTTATTTGAAAGTTGAATTATGTTTTCTTTATTTTCTATTTTCTATTGTAATGAGGTGTAATTTAAGTATTTTTTGTATTATTTATTGTAGTACCACTTTTATGGAAATTTTCTATTTGGGTGTGTTATTGCGCAGTTTGTATTTTTAGGTCACAGGCTATTGGATAGTGGACAAACTGGCGTAACAGGAACCTTCCCCACCCAATGTCACCTCGATGGGGAGGCTCTTTCTGTTTAGGGAGGTTAGCCCAGGGGAGACGTCCCCGGTAACCTGGGGTTTGAAGAGGCAATGGATACAAGGTCAAGTGTTAAGATTTCCCTCCTCGCAGGTTACCACCGGTATCAGATAGTCCGGCTAATCAGCCAATAAAGAAGTGAAGTCCCTGTTGAAAACACCTGCCTGGAACAAGATAATAACAATACAATACAATATTTGCAGGCTATAACTCAAAGGGCTAGTACTTCTTAACTATCTGATTTCATTTAATAAGCAATGTAATAGATAAGATGAAGTCAACGTTCTGCTAAATAGCCTATGTAAGATCACCAATTCATCAATATCTACAAAAAATGACCAAGCCAACAGTACTTTCAATCAACAATTGTTCAATAAATGCTTGATGTCATCATTTAGTTGCTCATTTATTAGTCAAAAAGCTTGCTGCGTCAAGTGTGACGTCAGCCTAGGTTAGCAGCGTTAGGGTTAGTTAGGGTTTTGAAAATTAAATTTTAGAAGATGGTTTTGCACACCTAAAGCTCAACGTTGGAGATATTACCAGTGCCTTAGAGTAAATGGAGTCAAAAGCAAGGGCAAAAAGTCTCGGGAGGATTTAAACTTAGAGACTGGAAGGTAGGGTTCTGGGGTGCTGCAATGGTAGGGCCCTAGAATCAAAACCCTAGGGGAAGGAGGCTCACTCTGGTGTTGCTTAAGCAAGGCCTCGTGCTCCTTCCTCCTTCTCTAAATACACTTGGCAAAACGGCTAGCTTCAAAGCATAAATTTAAGGGAGAAGGTGTTGCA
>SNQJ01S0017039.1:38479-51760 GCA_010110895.2 Picea sitchensis
ATAAGAAAGTTATAATGATCAAACATGACACATACCATGATACCTGGACCAATTACCTCATGGAGCAAGAGTCTTCTCTGATGCAAGTCCAAGCCAATGGTGATGGATGCTGCTGCTGTTGACAGGACAAATCTGGCGGAGAAGAAGAAGTATGGGCCCTCCAGGGCCATGCTCAGGTCAATCCTGCTCTCGGTACTCCATGTCTAGGACCTGTGGGCCTCGAGACATGATCTCCTAGTTATCCCTAGAAATCGGGGATAACAGGGTGCTATGCCAAACTTGTAGTGCTTTAGGCTGTGAGTGCATTGGAGTGTATTTGAAAAAACACACACAAAAAAGCTCAATAGGTTAGAACTTAGAAATTACGATTATTATATTTCTGATTCTCTAACATACTTATGACCCTCAAAAATCATTAAAGTTATTATGAGCCTCTTATGTGTTAGAGTTTCAATGCTTGAATGATATGTTTTATGCCCACTTCATTCTCCAATTGTGGGTGAAGCAGCTTGAGAAAATCCCTGATGTGGATGCCATTTCCTTGGAAAACATTAACATAATGTCTTAGTGGAAGATGGTGGAGTATGAGATGCCTATTATGGAGAAGGCACTTGTGTGGTTAGAAGAGGAGCAACACCGGGTGAAGGGGGCAGGGGGGTGAAAATAGGCATTATGAGAGGAGGGTGATGTGGCAGACTTAACACCACCTTCTACATAGTTTGATAGACATACACCCATCAGTTGCCATTAGATGAATTCTGCAGGACCTTCAAGTGGCAAACGACCCATGACCTTTTCTCTTAAAAAGGGAAGGGGGAGTTGATAGCTAGCTTTTAGATTTGTCATTGTAGATGACTCATGACGATGGGATACATTTATATATATTTATTGCCATTTTGTATTGGTTGTCTAGTTTTGAGTCCTTGATTGGACAGCTATCAGGATTCAGTATCAACTTTGATGTATCATTTGGTATCCACTACATCATAACATTGGTGTTTTTCCATATTTATGTGCCAATGTGCTTATTTGATGCTGCTGTTGGTTTATATTTTAAAAAAAATTGAAAAAAATGAATTTATTTTATATTTTGTAATGTTTGCTTGGTTTGCTGATTTTTGTGCTGATGTTTCTGATGTCCCGATGTTTGGATCCTCTGTGATTTTTTCATCAATTGGTTTATGAATGTAATTTTCCAGCAATTTTTGAGTGCAATTTTCCAGGCTTGTTGAGGGCAAATTTTCAGTGGTTTTCTCTGATTTTAAGTGTTGTTCAAAACACCCTCTTGATAGAAATATCTGTAACAGAAAGGTCACATAGAATTCAATCTCCCTATTCTTCACAGTAAAAATACGGTGGCCACCACATTATTCATGCCATAAATAGTGTTAGAAAATCTGCATAATGCAGTGTTCACTTCCACCTGAATGCTCACCATCATTTCATTGAATAAATTGCCACAATAAACTCATTTACACAGTAAAAATAGCTTTGGTTTCCATGATCACAAGGAGTTAAGCATATACAAATTTATCTGTTGTGAGAGTGCCTTGCATGCAGCTGTTACAGATCAACTAATCATGCTGAACTTTGCAATGCATGCACACATTTCTATTCGCTGCAATCTTCTGCTGCAATTCCTGATGCTTCAACTGTTGCCTGCCAGATGTGCCCAGTCACAGAAAAGGAATAAGCAGCTCCAAAAACGGCTCTTTTCTTGGTGTTTGACAAAACATTCATTTTCAATATGTCCTTAGTTTTCACAATAATGACAGGGCTTTACGTTATTTCTGTTGGTACTGGTTTAAGATATCCCTTTTGGAGTATCATTATAATGGTAGTTATAGTTTCTCTTGCCCTTGCTTCTTTGTGGATGCCTTACTCAATGTCTATGCCTCGCTGCTTAGGACTTATATGTCTTTAAATGTTCATGCTCATAATTTCTGCTCCTCTTATAGAAGTGGACCAAGCAGCTCCTCAAATGGTGGAACTATTGTTTCTGGATAGAACACACAAAGAAGTCACATATGTGCTACAAACCTTCGGCGAACCGTTTAACAACATTGTCATAAGATCCTTGTTTGGATTGTTTTGCCAATTGTGGGTATCTGGTCTTCAAGTTCCTTCATTTTGTTAACATGGCATGTTACCAAATCATTTTTTGACATATTTAAACCTGTCATTTGGTTTCTAAGAATCAGAACCTTTAATTCATTAGAGGTCTCATATAAAGATTTTAATTTGTTCCATGTGTTGTGTGCCTTGTCAATGCCTTGAGTATGAGGTAAAATGTCATTTACCACACCAAATGTGTTAGTTGATATTGCCTTTCTGTTTTTCGTTTGATAATCGTAGTCATGGTATTTGATTTTGTTGTTGTCTTGGAACAAGTTCCCTCACGCCCTTTTGAACAGGAATGAATGCATCTTATGTATAGAGGGAGGACAATTTTTCCAAACTTACATGTTTCATGCAGAATGCAACTCTGTATCCTAGACATTCATTGCAGTGTGCCTGTGTTTAAAATGACACCACTACTGCAATTGTAGAGGTAGCTGAAATATAGAGTTAAGAACAAAAATGAAGAACAAAAAACACCGAAAATAGAGTGGGCACCTGAACATTAAAGGGTGGATTGCAGATGAAAATCCAGATAAAGAAGGAAGACTTAACCAAATAAACTTGTTTTCTTGTATTAACAAGATGATAAGAGTTAGAGTCTAATGCCTTTACTTTGAAAAATAAATCTGTGACACTTCAAATCTAAAACAAATCCTACAAAACCAACCTGTGGATGTACACTTCTGACATGCCTTCGTGAAACACACTTACACCTTTTGTCCAGAATTGCAGATTTTTTTGTTTACCAAAAATAATTAAACAGTCTATGGTCAATGAAAACCCCAATTAAGTTTTTATCTTTTAAAGAACTTCTACAAAAGTGTGTAAAAGAGAATCCCTTGTAGTAGATTATCTAAAATCCACAAACTTCTTTCATAATGTACTTATGGTTCTTACCCAACATTTGATGTCTTATGTGGCAACTTTCAATATTAAAGTTATCATGGATACTCAGGTCAATATTTCACCAACTTTAAAAAAATAACTGAAATGTTATGCGCTCATGTGTAAAGTAATTTTGAGAAGTGTAACTTTGCATGTAAAATATTTTCTCTGTCAAAGAAAAAACTTTGCAAATTAATATTGGGGTCTAGACTTCATTACACTCCAATTTCCAACTAGCCTTGCTTTGTGAGAGTAGTCAATAATTTCTAAGCAGCATTTTGTGACCGCCATTAACATTAGGCCCTCGATCTAATTTGTAAATGTTTTCTTATTACATGGTATATTTCACTTGTTTTTTTCCCATTATCTGGTTATTTTGTTTGTACACCTTTTATTTTTCTGCACATACACATGCATCCACACTCACAAAGAGCGGACCAAACCTTGACAGTCATCTTTTTTTGGAATATAGGGATGAAGAGTTGGCCACAGAAGTAGCGTGGGTAGTTGTTTATCTTACTGCTCTTTCAGAGATGCATTCTGGATTATTGATAAAAGCTGGGTTACTTCCACCACTTATTGGAAGACTTACTTCAACTGACCAACTTCCATTGCCAACTCCTGTAAGAAAAATGTTGATATACTTGATTTATAATGCATTAGTTATATTTGTCTTTCAAAATCAAAGACAATTTTTTTGGTTTAAGTAGTACCTTCACACAAAATTTCCCTCATCAAGACCTTGCCACTAACTCTGCTTGTCTATCTTTCTTTTTAACAGACACACACACACATATTGTTAGTTACTTCTATGTGTTTAGAAATATTCCTTGTTTTCAATGAGTGGATCTATCTTATTCCTCTAGGAGGCTTTTTTTGAATATTTTTCCGTACCCTTCATTCTAAACCCCATTGCATTATAAATGCAGTTTTTTCAAATTGGACAGGCTAAAGTGCTACCTGTAGAGAAGAAAAATAGTTCGTTAAGGCGTTGAAGCCATCCACAAAAAGGGCATTAGGGCTGATTGATTCCAAGATGTGTTCGTCTATGGCCAACAACAAGCCCACCCAAGATAAGGGACCATGCAAAGAAAAGTCCTTTTTTGGCTCCACTAAATGTTTCTAGGCACTATGGATTTGAAAGGGCTATGTTGACTATATAGACTAGAGTCTTCAGAGTTTATTTAGTTTAGCATCCTACACAGTTTGTGACATAACGACATATATCCATCAACCAACTTATATTTTCTATAGGCCTTGGCCTTATTCCAATTCCAATTCTTCCAGTGGTTAGCAGGAGATTGAAGCCCCAACTTGAGTGAGAGGGAGTTTGGAAAAAGCTCTTTCACCTGGTCCAAAACTAGCTTATCATGGTTGGAGAGTCCAATCCTTCAGCTTAGGGCAAGGAAAACCATTCTCTAGGCCAAGAGTCAAAGAGGTCTCAAATAATGTTAGTTCCACTTTTGAAAAATCTCAAGCGAGAAAATCAAGGTGGTTTGACTAGAGTCTTGTCTGCTTGTAGGGGATGGGTGACCCCCAATTTGAATGTTCGTTGAAAGACAAGCCAAATCTAAACCTCTGGCCTTTCCAATTAGGCTTGATAACTTCCCAAGCCATCCAAATATTAGATGATGCACGTAAGCAATAGCATAATGCTTGCAGAGAGAGAGAAGAGAAAAAGAGAGAGATCGTACTGAATTATCTTGTACCACAAGTCTTGTGCAACCATCTTATTACGATTAAGACATTACTTAACCCGAGTATAACATAATGTTAATTATGATATGTGACTTTATTAGCTTAAGTCACATATATTAAAGTTGCTAACAATAAAGTACTAAGCTGTATTATTTTAATACTAGCCTAACTCTTAACATTAAATGCTTTGAGCACAAAGGTCTCGTTAACTTCTTTCCTGAGATGCTCCCTAACTGATACAGTTATGTAGGAGCAACTCGTAGGTCTCTGTTCCTTCTAAGGCATGGCTAACCTACGTTGCATGGGGACTCATTCCCCCCAAAAAAACCCTGCATACCCTCCCACCATTCCCGTGTTTCGGGGACTTAGGGACCCTTAGGAAACGTCCTCAAACTATTGGGGACTCCATCAAGGACTCGGGGACTTGTTGGCCGTCCCCAAGACGTTCCAAGCAGATTTCAGGGACGTTCCATTCAGATTTCAGGGATGTTCTGGGCAGATTACAGGGATTTTCTGGGTCAATTTTGGGGATATTCTGGCATATATCTTCAGTTTTGACAATCATGGAAATTGATGATTAGACAATATGATCATTTTACCCTTCCATTATTTTTGTATTACACTTAATCTAACTCTTTTGTATGAGTTGTAGCTCAAAATATGGGTTTTGTATGATGGGTTTCAATTTGGGTTTCTGGTGATTTAAAATTGTATTTTCAGGAACAACATTACAACACACAAAACTTTCATGTCAAGAAAACGAGAAATGAAACATTTTAAAGGGCTGATCTTTGTGGTTACTGCTCTTGTTCTTATTATATTTCTGGTCATCTTAGCTTTTACATATTGTACGTGGGTTTCCAAGGGTCATTCAAGTCTAGTGCTTCCACCATCCCAAGCTCAAGCATTGTGAAAACAATAAGATAGTAGTGTTGAAGTTTTACTTATACAGCGAGCAATTACGGTTCTTCTTTATTATTATAATCATTTAGCACATTAGCTGCATAAATAAGATCACTGAAAGAGAGACAATCACAGAAACAATAGAGACATACAGATTATCTTGGGAAACCTTCATGGGGGAGAAAACCCAGCAAAACTTCCTCAATATAGATAAACCAAAGACCGAACAGAAGATCCTCCTCTACTCTTTCACTAGCAAGAGTAGCGCACCACTTGACCAAGAAATACAAAGAGATAGACCAAAAACCCTCCCACGTCACCCCCAGTTGCAACAATTTCTCCTCCAAGACTTGTGCACTGCAGAGCTGAGTAGTGTGTGTGTCCAAATGAGGCACTGGCCTCTCTTATAAATAGTGGTCTGGCCAACCTATAATTAGGTTTGGGCCGACCTGTCACTTTACCCTCTTATTTTACATTTAACTGTCAAGGCTCAATAGGGAAGACTTTTACAAAGGCACAATAGGACCTAAATAAATATAATACACATACATATTGACCCGACTTTGACCAATCCGAAAAAGGGGATTTGATCTATACAAGAACCGACTTTATCAATCCACAAAAGGGTATTCGATGATCGATCTATACAATAATGACTCAAATATAAGTAGAATATTCTTCGAAGTTACAATAATTCAACACTCCCCCTTCACAAGAAGGGTATTCTATTGACAACATCAACAACAAGTGACTAGACTCAATACAATATCAATGTTGAAATTTGGGTACCTTGGAAAGTGGTCCCCTTGTGTTTGTAAGCTTCTAAACACATGAGGGAAGTACTTTGTACCTTGTGCTATGTACTTTATGTCTAATTTCACTTCGACTTAGGAGATTTAAGTCAAACCTGAAATTTGGTCATTTTAACCTAAAGTGACAATTAATTCACAAAGTGGGTGAATTAATAGACATAAAGTGAAAGTATGGAAACTTAAGTAAAGTGGGTTTTTGAGTGAGATTCTTTTTGAGTATTCTCAACCATTGATTAGGGATGACATGAGATGATCTCATCCACCCAATTTTTAGGTTTCCTTATGCATCCTAAAGGACGGCACAAGAGGCCAAGGAGAGACCATTCACTCATTTGTTCACTCCATGAGTTTGAGAGAGAGCAAGAGGATGTGGTTTCAGGCATTGGGAGAGGAAAGATTGGGCGCCTCCTTGCATGGAGGGCTCATGGAGGCTTAGTGCCCAGTTTATTTAGTGGGGAGCTTCAAGTTCTGAGGAGGGCGCACTTGAGGAGGAGGGCGCATCATCAGTGGGGAGGTCTTAGAGAGCTCAATTTGCAGTGAGGTTTGTTTTAGAGGGAGGCTACACTTCAGTATCAGAGTACTGTGGAGGGGTTTCCTGTTCAGAGCTTCCAGTTGGCATCTGACTCCATTTTAGTGGTCTTGGCAACATTTCTGAGGCTCGCACCATCCTAGGGCGCTCTTACTTCTTTTGGATTTGTATTTCAGCTTGGATCAAGCTGGTATTGTATCAAGTTCATCGATATTTTGTACTTGCTGTATTCCACCATCTATTCTCCTCATATATAGACATATATTCCAAACTGGTTTTCCCCGAGGTGGTTTTATCCAGGGTCATGTTGACCAAAAATACTTGTGTTAAATTTCATGTGTGTTAGAGTGTAGAACTACTGTATTTTCAGCTGTAAAGAACTCTAGGTGTGTTACATTTATTTTAGTATGCATGTGCTAACCCCTGGTGACTAAAACTACATGATAGAGCACCTAAAATTGTGAATGTAACCGTAACAAATCAGCAAGAAGTTCCTGAACCGTTGGCTGTCCTAAAACAGTAGCAAAACCTTCATTGGCAGTTGAAACTTACAGCTAACTTGAGGTCAAAGACAAACCTAGTTGGCAGCTTGATAGGACCTGGAAAATCTTCAATCAAGAGGAGGGGACATCGTCATCAGCATCAGGAATACTGTCGGTCGTATCTATAGGTCATCAGAAGTTTTTCTCATCATCGTCATTAGTAGAAAATGAACATCATCATCATCTGCAGCGCAGAGCTAGAGTAACATCATCATCATCAACAACATGAAGCTGGAACAACATCATCATCATCAACAACATGAAGCTGGAACATTAACATTGACAACGCGAAGATGGAACAACATCAACAACATGAAGCTGGAACATCAACATCGACAGTACGAAGCTGGAACAACAACATCAACAACACGAAGCTGGGACATCAACATCGACAACACAAAGCTGGAATATCAACATCTATATGTGGCAACAGAATGAGGCAGGTGCATCAACAACAATATTTGTGGTACTCTGACGGATCGTCCTTACTGGACCTTCAGAATCTGCCTAGGAATCATAAGATTCCCTAGGATATAGAATCATAATTGAGCTACCACGTGGTACTCTAATAGACCGTCCTTACTGGATCTTCAAGATTTGCCCAGGAATCGTAAGATTCCCTAGGATATAAAATTCTAATTGAGCTACCACTACTGACCACAGTTGGCATATACATGCACAGGTACTTTGACAGACCGTCCTTACCGGACCTTCGAGATTTGCCCAGGGATGATCAATCCCCTAGGATATAAAATCCTAACGGAGCTACCCGTTGTTGGTTAGGATACCATAGTATCATCAACATCACTCCCCCTTTCGAGGGAGGTCCTTTCGGACTACACCAAGCTTGTCTTGGAAGTACTCAAACTTCACTCGAGATAGAGGCTTAGTCAACATATCTGCAACCTGCTCATCTGTGCCAACATATTGGAGCTTTACAACTCCCTTCTGCACCATGTCACGAAGGTAGTGGTACCGGATCTCTACGTGCTTCGTCTTATCATAGAACACTGGGTTCTCTGTCATCTTTATGCAACTCTGGTTATCACATAGAATCATGGTCGCTTCCATCTTCAGATCGAACATACCTGTCAACAACTTCCGAAGCCATATGGCTTCACAACTGACGGAACATGCTGCAATGTACTCTGCTTCTGTCGTACTGAGAGCAATATTGGATTGCTTCCTACTTTGCCATGAAGTCATCGCTGACCCCAAACTGAAACAACATCTTGAAGTGCTCTTTCTATCTGAAGCACTTTCAACCCAATCTGAATCAGTATAACCATACAGTCTGAAGTCATGATCTCCAATATAACATAGACCATAATCGAACCTACCCTTAAGGTATCTCATCACATGCTTTGTAACTACAAGGTGAACACGTTTGGGCTCCACTAGATACTAACACAAGGTGTTTACAACAAAGCATATATCTGGCCTGGTATTCGTCATATACATCAACGAACCAATAATCTGTCTGTATAGAGTAACATCAACTAACTCTGACGAAGTATCAACCAGGAGCTTCAAATTCGTCTCCATGGGTGTGGCCATGGCTTTACATTCCAACATGTCAAACTTCTTCAATATTTCAACTGCATACTTCCCTTGGTTAAGGGAGATCTTTTCTGGGCTCTGCCAAACTTTAAGACCTAAGAAATAATGCATCAGGCCTAGGTCTTTCATTTTAAATTCAACGACAAGCTTCTTCTTATAATCTGTGATGAGATTTTCTTCATCTGTCAAGAATGTGTCATCCACATATAGCAGCAATATAACTGGTCCATGATTCTCAATCTTGAAGTAAGGGTTGGGATCAATTTTACACTTGGTAAAGCCCAAGCTCATCAAAAAACTATCAATCCTGCCATTCCAAGCTCTTGGAGATTGCTTTAACTTGCAGACACGAGTGTTCTTGTCCTGTACTTTGAAAACAATTTTTCACATCTTGGTACACTTGCTCACCTGCAATTGAATCTGCATAATCATCTGTTGGCTCTATGTGTGTTCTGGAAAGCACTATTTGTCTCACTGCCTGAGAGTATGTCCTCTACTCTATCTGCGAATGTTCCTTCTGGAATCGGGACTCTGCACCTGCAACTGCTATTTTTGAAGCTGAGAATGACTGCTCTATTCTCACCGTAGTTGCTGAACTCTGAGAGTAGCTCCTCTATTCTATCATGCCAACAACTTCATCTGAAACTGAGAGTGGCTCAATAACTAATACTGAAGATAGATTTTCTTCTTTCATGGAGGTAACTCAATCTCAAACACAGGGACTGCTCCCCCTGAATCTCATATTGTATCAGAATCATGGTTGTTCTGGTTGTCTTCACGAATACTAGAACTATTTCTTCGATTTCTAGAGCAAGTGTCTCATCGTAGTCTTCTCCCTCTTGATGTGAGAATCCTCTGGACACAAATCAAGCTTTGTACATCTTTATACTATTATTTGTAGCATGCTTGATCTGTTAGATCAATCTTGGAAGTCACGACTGACTTCCCTTCTGGTCTCAAGGCAAAATCCATATCCCAGTCCTTCTGACTAGCTTCCTCCTCTGTCATTGAAACACGAGATTCTTCTTAGGAGATTTCATGTCTCCTAGAGGTCTCTGAATCTACGATCTAGTCTTCTCAACTCATGGCATTTCTCTGCCAGTCCTGGAAGATGTCTCTTTTTCCCATCTGATCCTTTCTGAGATTAGGCTTACTCCGAGTCTTGATTTCTTTTGAGTCTACAAAAACTTCATAGTCCCTATAGGATATACTTGTTGTTGAATACGAAGTCTTAATATGAAAAATTGAGTTAGACTTCAAACAAATTCTGCTTCCTGTCAAGGTGGCTTCATTATCCATTGATCAAGTCTACTGTGAGTTCTATTCTAATGCTCGGTCATCTTTGGAGTCTTCTACTCCTTACAATGAATCTTCCTATGGGATACTCTGTATCTCAAAAGTAGTTTCTTCTTCTTCTTCGGTACATGGATGTATACGGTCATATATACAACTTGGATAGTTTGCTCCATGTCTTATCTAATATGTTTCCTCCCGCAACCGTCACTATAGCTTCCTCAAGGTTATCACTTGTGACCTGTACAAAACAAGAACAACAAGGGAGAAACATCAGGCAAGAATAATACTCTTTATAATAATAAATTAATAGCAAGAACAATCGTCACAGTAGCTCCTTTAGAGCTATCACTTGTGACCTACCTGAAACAAGGATAAAAAGTAAGAAATACAATAATAGGAAATGAGAGCAACACTCTTCTAGTGTTGTGATCAATCATTCCTCCATGGTAACCTGGAAACAAAACAAGAAGTTTCTCCTAGAGGAGATGTTAGTTATATCTAGTAAATGATTACAGTAAGCATTTATCTCAATATTGCTCACATGCTACCAAGTATTCAATAATAAAAGATTGCTATCACAACTATAGTGTTTAGCAGTTATCAAACTTGATATGTGTAAATTTGAATCTTGTCAATTTAATCAATCAAACCTGGAACCTAGAGTCTTGTCCTCAAGAATGAGTGTGTTTCTTTTCTTCCGAGTCTCCTCCACTCAAGATGACAAGTACTTTCTTCAACCTGTCCTTTGTACTAAGACGATATACTATCTTGACAGAAATCTGAGTTAGGGAATAAACTCTATAATCTCAACTTTAATCAATCTAATACTTTGTCTTTAATTTTGACCAATGGTTAGTATGATAACTTCAACAGATCAAAATGCAACTTGGATATTCATAAGATTACAATAATGCCATAACAAGTAGAGGCATATCAAAGTAATCAAACCTGGGGTGCATAGTTCCTCTGAATGTGCTGGATCTGAGATCCCTCTAGATCTACAATTGTTGTTTAGACAAAAGATCCTTTATCCTGCAAATACCCTTTAAAATAATGATACAGTTTAAACATATGTAAGTACATGCCTCTGAAAGTATCGGCAAGTAGTGGCACCATTCGGCAACAGCGGCAAGCAATAACGAACCTTTAAAATTTCAAAGGTGCTTCAACTTGTAACTTAAAGTTGGCTGGATATTTTCTAGGGTAAGGCGCACTGGGACAATAAAAATCAGTCCCAACACTTAACAAAAACTTTCACTGCAATTGGCACTGCAACTGGTGTTGCAACTGGCATGAAGGAACTGGCACGAAGGAACTGGCATTGCAACTGCAAGTGATATTGCAACTGCAACAACAACTGGTACTGCAACTGCAACTTAGGGTTTTATGAGGAAACCCTAATTTCTTAAACTTCAAATTTCAGAATTCTGATCCAGGGACTCGATGCGCCCTCCTAGGGCGAGTTCCTAGGTGTGGTTACTTTCTCCAACGTCCTTCCTCAAACAAGAAAAAGATCACACTTAGGGTTTATGCAAAAACCCTAATTTCTGCAGCAGCTGCAAACATTGAAAACTGAATCTGGGAGAGGGTGCGCTGAGGCTAGTCACTTCTTATAAACTGTGAGTTGGTCTCTTTCAGGCTTGCTCTGATACCATGTTGAAGTTTTACTTTTATAGCTAGTAGTTACGGTTCTTCTTTATTATTATAATCATTTAGCACATTCGCTGCATAAGTAAGATCACTGAAAGAGAGACAATCACAGAAACAATATACATAGATTATCATGGGAAACCCTCATGGGGGAGAAAACCCAGTAAATTTTTTTCAATGTAGATAGACCAAAGATCGAACAGAAGATCCTCCTCTATCTTTCACTGGGAAGAGTAGCACACCACTTGACCAAGAAATACCAAGAGATAGACCAGAAACCCTCCTTGACGTCACCCCCAGTTGCAAATAGTTTCTCCTCCAAGACTTGTGCACTGCAGAGCTGAGTAGTGTGTGTGTCCAAATGAGGCACTGGCCTCTCTTATAAATAGTGGTCTAGCCAATCTATAATTAGGTTTGGGCCGACCTGTCACTTTACCCTCTTATTTTACATTTAACTGTCAAGGCTCAATAGGGTCGACTTTTACAAAGGCACAATAGGGCCTAAATAAATATAATACACAAACGCATATTGACCCGTCTTTGACCAATCCGCGAAAGGGGATTTGATCTATACAAGACCCGACTTGATCAATCCACAAAAGGTGATTTGATCTATACAATAATGACTCAAATATAAGTAGAATATTCTTCGAAGTTACAATAATTCAACAAGTAGTGACTTGGATTGGGTACTAAATGTTTGAATAAATTCCTATTCAATCACCTTCTTAATCTAAAATATAAATCTAATCTCTTTATAGAACCAAAGTCTTTCATAATGGTTTTCAACACAATTGTAAAAATCTGCAAAATCTATTGAGAAGGGAATGCCTTTTATGTTTTAACATAATCATCATAAACAAGAAATATGAGGAAGAAAAGCTGCTATAGAGACAGTTCTTAGTTAAGTTTCGTAAAGCTAAGTTGCATTTTGCTCATGTTTAGCAACTAATAATGGAATGTCACTCATCTCTTTTTTAAATTGTTCGAGCTTTTTCAGAATTGGCAAGTGTAAGGGTTGTGCATAATACTATATAGTATAGTTTGTTATGCTTACAATCTTGAAGCAACTACAAATGTTTATGGTTAGCTCGAGTGGCTGAGTGCTGTAGTCAATTCAAATGAGGTCTTGGGGTCAAATCCCCGACCATATATTGTTGCTCTTGATGAGACTGTTGAGCCTCACTTGATGTCCCCACTAGGTTAGGTTGGTAATCAGGTCGATGATTTACCCTGTTTACCATCCACGAAATGTGGGGAAGTACTCGGGGGTTTCCCGCGATTT
>SNQJ01S0017039.1:52664-71119 GCA_010110895.2 Picea sitchensis
GGGGGGGGGGGTTGTTGAGCGTGAAGGGAAGGGAAATTGAAAAATGGGCAAGGGTTGAGTGGTGTGGTAGCATATTAAATAGGTGGTGGCTATACGTGTGGTTACATTCATTTAGTACAAAAGCGGGCCTAGTATTAATGACCAAAAAGGAAGAATGATATGTAGATCTTCTAAGGCTTGTGATAATTCTTCCACAAAATCTTTAAAATATTACAAAATAAATGAGAAGGGCATATATCTCAACACCTTATGCACTTTTAGTTTCCAACAATGGTACATGTAACGAATGATTGGTATAGGTCACAATCTAAAGTCCATAGATTCTTAGTACCATTTTACCAAGTGGACCTCAAAGGTTACTTGTTGGGGCCGTTTAAGACAAGCAAGTGTCAAGGATGACAATCTTCAATTTTATTTTCTTTGATGCCTCGCCTTCCAGAATGGCTTGCCCAAAGCTTTGGGTTTGTCATTGGGAGGACGAGGCATTTATCTATTGTTTTAGTGCTCAAACTAACCCCTCATGATAGGTTTGGCTCGCCTTTTGCTTGCTCACCTTGGACAAGATTAGGGTGTGTGAGAGGTAAGGTCGGGTATGTCTTAAAAACAATTTCAATTTTTAGCCAGCCCAAGGTAACACTTGGGTGGGTCATCAAGAGAGTGGGTGCATTTTGATGAATATTGCACTCTTGCCTTTGACTCACCATGCCAAATGGCTCGGCATGTGCCCCACAATGCATCACTAGATAGGTGTATAGGCATGTCAAAATATATGAACTTATGTCGACCACTACCTAAAATAGACTTAGAAAATTTTCTTTATTGACGCGAATGTTTAGAAAAGGGGAAATGGAGGATGTGGGTATAAACCAATAATATTTATAAAACTTTGGTTGCCAAGATCGTCTTGCCCATCTTTATGCTGCTCGACAAACTCTATGCACAAAACAATAAAATGTCTTAGTATGGGATGAAAATGCATGTAGACTTGAGTGAATCAAACACACATCAAATAGAGAACTTTGTAAGAGAATAACTTGAGCGATACCATGTCTATAATACATGAATAATGGTAGGCATTATAAATTACTCAAGAATCTTGTGGTTATATACAAAATAAATGGAAAAAATGGAAAGATTGATGCTTAAATATTTAAAAGGGACACCACAAAAGTTAGGCTAATATTAGATTATCCCAACTCATTGGAGTATTGTTTCTCCTGCCATATAAGGGCGTAAATGGGCTCAATCACATTGATATTGATGCACATTACTACACGAAAACTCCACTAGGTGTAGATTATATTCCCACTTGGACAACTTGTTCATCACATGCATGCACAAGATGTGTTCAATGACCTGGTGTATACTCTTAGTTTCGCCATCTGTTCACAAGTAATAGATTGTACTAAAATTTAATTGAGCACCCAATGCTTTAAACAAGATTTTTTAGAAGTTTGTTGTGAACATTATGTCTCTATTTTACACAATTTCCCTAGTTAAATCATGAACCCTCACCGGTTTCTACATAAATATTTTGATTATTTATTGTTTTATGAGTTGAACACATTGGAATGGAATTTGTTGCCTTTGTTAGCTTATCCACCACCACAATGAAGGAATTGTATTGTCTTGCTAACATAGGGAATCCAACGATTTAACATTGAAATCACATCCTCTTTTTACTTTGGAAGAGGTATAGGGCGCAACAACATTTTTGGATTTTGATGCTCGACCACGACGTTCTGACATCCTAGGCATTTGGTCACATATTCTACTACATCATTCTTCATACTTGGCCAAAAGTATTGCTTCCTTGCTGCAACAACTATCTTTTGGTCACCTGGATGTCTCGTATAAGGAACACCATGCATTTCTCTCAAGATCAATTTCTTTAACTGGGTAGAGTTAAGCACATATATCCAACCTTTATTCGTAGGAAGTCCCGTTGGAGATTTGCAAATTCGGGCATTCATTCTCCATAAGAAAGTACAAGAAGACCCATCTATACCATTACAAGAAGCCCTGGGATGAAGTAGAAGACCCAGGAAGAGAAGTTGGCCCCACAGGAAATTAATAAAGAAATTGAAGACCCAGAAATAAGAAGTTGGCCCCAGATTGGTGCCCAGATTAGTGTAAATACAGGACTGGCTCATTTCATTTGGATAGTCAGACAACTCCTTCTATAGTGTGCACAAGGCAGTTGTAGCTGCAGTTTTGGCAGTTTCACTATTTTTGGGTTACTGGTTATCTTGGAGAGTACGACACACTTGGAGAAGCTCTTGCTTGGTTATTCTTGGTCATATTATTGAGGAGCTAGGTCTTGGTGATGCTATCCTTGCAGAGGATCTTTTCTGTATGGTATTTTGGCTATTGATGGTGATGTACTGTAATATCTTGGACTGAATTCTTCTAGAGAAAGTTTGTTGGGTTTTCTCCCAAGGTGTTTCCTAGGATAAACTCTTGTGTTCTTGTGTCTACTGTGCATGGTTAATATTTCTGGATCTGATTATTTCCGCTGCATTGTGATAGTTGATATTTTCAGTGTATAGTTATTCTATGATAACTGATGTATGAAAGTGAATCTTGTTATCAATCATAAGGCAATAACTATGAAGAGTTGAGAATTATAAAACACGAACATGGTATCAGAGCTAGTTGAAATATTGCCACTGCACAGTTTCTGTTTGCTGCTGCATAGGCCTGAACTTGTCAAGCTCGCTGAGCATTTATTGGGCTGAGTTGAGAAAAACTTTTTGTATAAAGAAACTCGCCTTTCCCTAGCGCACCTACTGCACTTCTCAGTTTGACTTTTTGCCAACGTTGAAATTTTAGGGTTTACTAACATTTTCGTGGACATTGAACCTTTTTCTATCTTGATTTTGTGATTTCCTCATGTATTGATGGTGTCCGGTTTCAAATTAGAAGACAAGCTGGATGGTGTTACAAATTTCAGAGGTATGCACTTATATATGTTTCTAAGTTATATAAGTTAGCAGTGTATGAGGGTGTTTGCAGGGGATGACCCAAAGGGATCATTTGATCTAGTGCATTCAGAGGAGTAGTGCACCCTCCCTAGCAATTAAGAATCCAGGTTTGCATATCAGGATTGATATTTTTTTATTGCTGCATCTTAAATAACTGTTGTAACTGGGACAACAGTCTTTAGAGTTCTATTACTGCTGAGTACTTTTTTTAGTGACACTTGAATATTGTTAGTACAATAATCATTATGTAAATGCTCACTGTTTAGTACTAATGATGTACTTGTTTGCAAGATAGAATTGATCTCCTCTAGGAGATGTTCTTTTTTGTTGTCTTTGTTCCGGGTAGGTCATAGGTGGTAGCTCTGAGAGGAAGCTATAGTGATGGTTGCAAGAGGCAACAAATTAGATGGTCTCTAGTTTGAGACATGGAGCAGACTATCCAAACATAGAGTTGTGTACATGACTGTATACATCCATATCCCGAAGGCGAATAAGATGAAGTTAGAACCTTCTGAAAAGAAGGATACTTCTTTTGTAGGATACAGAGTTTTCCACATGGAGATTGATAGTGAGGAGCAGGTGGCTCCACCAGTGGTGAGGCAGACGACCCCACCTAGTATTAGTTCAGAGGAAGCTAGAGTTCAGAGGGAGTTAACCCACAGGATCCAGTAGGTAGGAGCAGCTTCCCAGGACAGTTCATTGGAGATCAGACTTCAGAAGATGCAGAGGGAGCAGATGGCTCCAAAGATTGTACAGACTCAGAGGAAGTCATGTTTCAGAGGGAGCATGGTACTCCAGGATCGATGGATACTTGATGAGCTTGGTTTTAGCCAAGAATGTATAGACTTAGAGTGAGCTCGATCTTAGAGAGGGTTAGTTGACTTAGAGGAAGAGCCGTTCATTCAAAAGGAGTTCCCCCTCAAATTCAGGTGGGAGAGAGACATCTTCTAGGATTGACAGACAGACGTTGTGATTTGAGGAGGCTTCGAGAAGATGTGAGATCTCCTGGGAGGATACACTTGTTTTGGTAGATCTTGCTACAATGACAGAGGAGGCAACCAATCAGGAGGACTAGGTATGGATTTTATCTCAGTCACAGAGGGAGCAACCAGTGAGGCAGACTGGAAAACATGACTTACTCCAGTGACAGGGGGAGTTGGCCACAAAGTTCAAGATGGAGGATCCTGGCCGGATGTACTCTTGGGATTAGAGGTGTGATGAGATCAGATGAGATCTTCCTCATTCAGGGGATACTGATGAGATTCGATATGATGCACTGCAAGTCCATGACTACACCTATGATGACAAATCTGAAGAAGTTGAGTGATTCTGCTTTAGATTTAGATTTGGTGGATCCAACAATGTACAAGAAGTAGATCAGATCCTTGATGTACTTGGTTAATGCCAGGCCAAATATTTGTGTTATAGTGAACACCCTAAGCAAGTATTTGGTTGAAGCCAAGGCAGTTCCAGTGGGTGGCAGCGAAGCATGGTACAATTGGATATGGTTTGTCTTAGATGGTGAAGTGAGGTTGCAAAGATATACAAATTCTGATTGAGCAGGAGTGCAGTAGATAGATTGAGCACCTCAGGGTGCTGCTTCAACTTGGAATCAGTTACGATTTCCGGGATAAGTTGGAAGCAGGATTCTATAGCACTTAGTACAACAGAGACAGAGTATGTCACAACCGATATCGCAAGTCGTGAAGTGGTGCAACTTCAAAGGCTTCTTGTAGGACTTCATCCGAGACATGGTACAAAAGGGAGCAGTGAAGCTCCAATACTAATCCACAAATGAGCAGATTGCAGATATCCTCCTAGAGTGGCCATGCTGACTTGGCTGAGGAGGATGATACACATGATTAGTCATGCTGATTTGGCTAGTGGTGAGCGTTGATGTTTCAACATCGGGCAAACATTCTCCCAGATTGGTCATGCACAAGGCTATGCTAGTGCTGATATGACCAAGGGAGAATGATTCATTCACTCACAAGGCTCTGCTAGTGGTGAATGTCCTAGGTATGTTGATAGCATCGGACAAACATTCCCCTAGATTGGTCATGCACATGGTTATGCTAGTGCTGATATGACCAAGGGGAGAATGGCTCATTCACTCACTGGGCTTTGCTCGTGGTGAATGGCCCAGATATGTTGATGTTCTCTAGGTCCGAGCATACATTCTTCCTAGATTGGTCATGCACAGGGATATGCTAGTGTTGATATGACCAAAGGAGAATGATTCACTCATCCACGAGGCTTTGATAGTGGTGAGTGGCCCAGATAAGCATCAGACAGACATTATCCCAGATTGGTCTTGCACGAGGCTATTCTAGTGCTGATATGACCAAGGGTAATGATTCATTCACTCACGGGGCTCTGCTAGTGGTGAATGGCTTAGGTGTAGTCCTTCTCCTGTGAAGGAGTGGATGGACTCGAGATGCTATCACATGCATATTCCGGGATGGAATGCATGTGTAGAGATGGCACATCAACATGGCTCATGAAGACAACCTTTCTATGACAGAAGACATCCAAGTATGGAGAATGCCTCCCTCATTAAGAGGGAGTGTTGGAGATTTGCAACTTCGGGCAACCATTCTCCACAAGAAAGTACAAGAAGACCCATCTATACCATGTAGATTTTTAATGACAAAAATCAGCAAACTGAAATTTCTGTCAAACACTTAGCAACCTAGAGATAAATGTCTTCATAAACTTCATAAATGCTTTAAACCCACATTCATAAATCACCATAAGCAAAAATACACATTGTTAAGAAAAATAGCAGAGGAAATAAACACAGTGGACAACAACCCATAAAACTCAGAAATTTAAGCAAAAGCCAGGGAAAACCCCAATGTGGGGAAACCCAACGAGAGAGACAGATATTATTATTTAGCTTCAGGAAAGTACAAAACAACAACAAATACACATTTCCAGCCAAGGAAAATACCTCATAGCACCAAAATAGTCCCACTAAATTTTGCCTCGATTTCGATGCCAAATCCGTACTGTTGTATGGCCCTCCCAGAAATGGCAGCTCCTCAAAAACAGTGCCAACAGTCTGTTGTACGGATTGTTTCGTACGACCCAAAAACAACAAACAATCGGTCTCGAAAAACGTGCCCAAAGTTGCCTCGATTTCCGTGCCAAATTCGTACTACTGTATGGACTTTACAGATCTGTACAGTATGACCTCCCATAACAAAAAAATAACTCAGCCACAAAACATAAAATCTTTTCTTGGGATTTGTGCCCTAGCTCCCTTGGAAAACGTGCCCTCTTTGCGGCTCACTTTCCTCTCTCAAGCTTACTCAGAAAATCTCTCTCAATCTTCTCGATGTGTCTTGCACACTACCCAATGCATTCTTTTATAAATATGAAAATGACATTTTCCCTCCAAAGTGTCTTTTCACCTTCCCCAACCCTAAATCCAAAGGCCAAGATTAGATCTTGCCTTTTTCAAGATCAAGGGTCATGATCCATTCCCTCCAAAATGAATCACTTAAAATATTAAAGTGATTTCAGTTTATTACATAAGTGCTTTATGAAATAAAGTCACTTTAAAATCGGAAGGTACACTTTATTAAAAGGTCACTTTTATAAAATAACCACTTAAAACAACTTTATAAAAAACCCATTACAAAGTTAAGTGACTGGTAGTGTAAACATAAGGTAACATCCGCATACAAGAAAAAACATGCAGAGTACCTCCCGAGCTAAAAAGTTAACACTCCCTCTTAGCAAGGGAAGTACTCACTGCCACCACTATCATCTGGTTCCATCACACTATGCTCTGTAGGAGCTCCCTCTGAACTTGGAGCCATCCTCAACACCTGCACAGAACTCGAACTAGAAGATCTTCTCCTGGAAGCATCCTAGAACCCTGAGCTCACTTCATCTTGAGCATTGGTTCGATCAACCTGGCTAAGCCTCCTGCCAGTGCTCAGAAGAGACTCGCTCTCTTCTCTCGAAGTGCAAGACTGAATCCTTGGCGCCACCGTAGTCTCAGAAGCCTCCTCACGCTCCTCATCTGACGCTGAATCATACACTGAAGGTTGTTCTCTCAACATATACAACCTGTCTACCCGGTTACCGATCAACTGTAGCTCTACTGGGTCCACTCCCTGCCTGTAGATAAAGACATGTTCCCTCTTGAACAATACGCAATATCTTACATCCTCCAAGGCTGAGACTGAGAGCAAGTTAACTGTCAACCCTGGAACAAAGAGAACTCCATCAAGCTCCAAGACTTCCCCAAGCTCGAGTTGGAATCTAACATTCCCAACTCCACGTACAACTTTCGCCATACCACCTTCATTTACCACTTGTCGGCCAGGACCAATCTCTGTGAAATCTAGGAATACTCGCCGGATTCCCGTCATGTGGCTAGAGGCTCCACTCTCCACAATCCATCTGATATCACCTCCAAATCCTCTGCTGCCGACATTGGAAACTAGGGTCACCAAAGAAAATTCCTTTTCGTACTTTGAAGCAAAGTCCTCCATGGATGCTGTAGCAGCTGTCTCAGGCCCCTCTGATTTCATCTTCTTCTTCCTCTCAGGACAACGAGAGGCAAGGTGCCCCAAYTGGTTACAACAATAGCATCTGACTTTACTCAAGTCCCTTCCAAAACTTCCTTTCTTCTTGCTCTTTGCAGTTAGAGCAACATTCTCATCAACTCTATCTGTCTTCTGTTCACTGCTCTGAGATCTTTCTCGGATCTCCTCTTGAGTGAAATCATCCCACAGTCTGCTCCAATCTGGTAGATGCTCACGTCCCACCACACACTTCACGAAGACTTCCCAATCTTTGGTGAAGCCATTTAAGGCTATTCTCACCAACTCAGAATCTGTAATGACCTCTCCAACAGCTGCCAACTCATCTTTTACTTGAGCCACCCGGGTAAGATAAGAAGAGACACTCTCCTCCTTACCCATCTTGGTATCGTGCAACTTAGCCTTCAAGGCCATCTTTCGGTTCTCGTTCTTCGCCTCAAACAAGTTTTTAACTGCATCCCACATCTCCTTGGCAGTCTTTTTCTCAGCCAAGTGTGGGATAAGGTGAACCTTCAACCCATCCAGAATAATCCTCTGAGCCTTGGATTCCTTGACCTCATGCAAGTCTAAAACAACAAGATCTGCTGCGGGAGCTGCCACAATAGTTATAAATTGTGTTCTCCTTGAGAATCGCTGACAATCGGACCCTCCACTGCAAATAGTTGGAAATGGCATCCAACCTATCCTCATATCTAATGCTTGCAGCCATATTTCTTGTCACAACTCAAGGAAAACAATCACACCCTTTTGCCTAAAAAATCACACTGCCCACCGTCACTCAGAGACAAAGCTCTGATACCATGTAGATTTTTAATGACAAAAATCAGCAAATTGAAATTTCTGTCAAACACTTAGCAACCTAGAGATAGCTGTTTTCATAAACTTCATAAATGCTTTAAACCCACATTCATAAATTACCATAAGCAGAAATACACATTGCTAAGAAAAATAACAGCGAAAATAAACACACTGGACAACAACCCATAAAACTCAAAAATTTAGGCAAAAGCCATGGAAAACCCCAATGTGGGGAAACCCAACGAGAGAGAGAGAGATATTATTATTCAGCTTCAGGAAAGTACAAAACAACAACAAATACACATTTCCAGCCAAGGAAAATACCTCACAGCACCAAAACAGTTCCACTAAATTCTTCCTCGATTTCCATGCCAAATTCGTACTACTGTACGATCCTCCTAGAAATGGAAGCTCCTCAAAAACAGTGCCAACAGTCTGCTGTACGGATTGTTCCGTACGGCCCAGAAACAACAAACAATCTGCCTTGAAAAACGTGAAGTATCCCTGATCCGGCTGATCAAGATATTCGCTACTGTTCTAATGCTCTGTCGTGCAGATCTGATACACTGGGGGTTTCTGGATGCGTTTTAGCCGTGTGTTTGAGATATTCTTCGGTTATTGTGGTTGCATGTTGGTTATTGCAGGTGCATGTTGGTTATTACATGTGCATGTTGCATATTTAAGGTTTAACAATCATATAAGGACGCATGCAAAAGTATAGACTGTCAACTGCTCAATATCACGAATAATAANACATAAGATTTGTAAATAGCAAAATAACTTATGAAAAGATGAGCTATAGCACTTAAGATTGCATCTAAATTATTGAACCATTTACCATGAAAGCATAAGCATATGAAAATGAAATAACTTGATGGAAATAAAACTTATAAATGATGACTATCTAAGATATTCTAACTAATTAGCATATAGATCATCACATGTAAATTTCCCTTAAGCCAAGCGATTTTGGGGATTACTCACCCAAGGTGCCGGCACGTTAGATTATCAAAATAAATGAAACTTGGAAATAGAAACCACTTACAAAGAAACTTACCAGCAAAGAGAAAGGGGGTCTCATCACGAGCCAGCCTTCTCATCTCCGTGAAATGCTTGTGGGTAACATTATCACCACTGGTCACCACGCCAGGGCAGTGTCCCCCAGCTATTCTCTTGAAAGAAAAAGCAATAAGATTAAGAGTAAAAAGGCATTTCATGGGCTAGAAAACAATTGCATCCATGACAAGGTGCAGCTCACCCTCTTTAGAGGCACCCACAGGTAAGACCTACATTTCCTTGTCATCACTACACCCCTTTCCCAAACATCCCCCACACCATCTCATGCAATTACATGACCTAGATTGGTCTTCACCTGGAAACACCCCACACCTAAGGAGAATTAGCCCAATAGGACGTCCTGAAACCCTCTCCAAACCTGGCTTGTAGAATAGCATAACGTCTTTGAGCACTTGTCTAGGAAAAGGGGGGTTTTATGCACATGTTTTGGTAACTTGATTATTAAATGTGATTGGCATTGCTATGATCCCTGTGACTTATGAGCCCATGGAGGGCGTACTTGTTGTTGCAGGACCATGCCCGACGGACAGGTACATATGGGGAGATGATTAGCTCAAACCTCCATAGGGCTAAAAGCCCACCAGATGAATGTTGAGACCCAAGCTAGGGGCAGACATATACCAGAGGCTTGCACCGGATAAAATGAAGGACGTTCCACCAAAGGCACCTTAGCAGGACTGGACCCAGGGGGGTCTTTGCCTTTCCCTTTGACCGTTGGCCTTGGGACGCCCATGACGTCACCCTTGTGACCCTTGACGTCACTCAGCGTCAGATCAACATGATGGAGGCAGTTGTGTGCCAAGTGGCACGTGTGGCATGATCCAGAAGCCTTGGGAGGCCTAACGTTTTGCTCATGGAGGCCAACGTCTCACTTATGAGGCCCAACGTCACCCTAGGAGGGCATGACGTCACCTCTTCTACACATTTTAGGGTTTAATTTGTTAATTTTATGTTAAAAAATGGATTTTTGATGTAACTGGCCATGTCGGCCTTTTTTGACCTAATTTGTAATTAAAGGTCATTTGAATTATATAAAGAAGGGGAAAATCCCTTGTATTTTCATCATCTTTCACTCACACAAGTGTGAGGTCTTAAATTCGGCCTCTTTTAAGGCTAATTGGCTGAAATTAAGTGGTGCGCAACACTTGGAGGAGGCTATTTTTGGTGTATTTTTGCATTTTCATGATGGAAAGTCTTCAACTAGGGTTTGTGACTAGATTATTCTTGATGAAGTAGAAATCTGCAATCCTTCTTTATTTTGAATGGTTATGGTGTATTTACTTGTTCATTTCTAAGATTATGAAATTGTTAGTGTGAAACCCTAGGAGAAAAGCACATCCTATTGTCTTTTTCTTTATAACTCTTCACCTATACTTGATTTTGCTAGATAACACCTCCCTTGAAGGATATACTAGAGCCCTACCATTATAGCACTCTAGTATCATTGCTTCATTAAGCTTCATACATTTATTTCAAGTTTGATCTAAAGAAGAAGGAAAACGATAGGGCCTAGGGTTACCTACTTCCTAGCATCTTTTCCTTCTAGGGTTTTAGATATTGAGGCCTTAGGTTACTAACACCTCAACCATCTTCCCTTTCCTTTAGCTCATCTATTATCATTTGTATTTTCCCTCTAAGAATAGTCACTGCAACTTTGACTCCATTTAGCCTAAAAGACACTAGTTCATACCTTGCAAGTGATTGATTGACTAAAACAACTTTTAAACCATCTACCTTAAGACTTTTACTAACTATTTCTAACATTAGATTAGACTAACCTACTAACTAATTTGTTGTTGTTGCAAAAGATTGCTACAGCCATCTATAACAGCAGCAAATTCATCTTAAAAGCAAGATTTAAAGCTGATTACACATTGCTATCATTGCTTCTGACAATTATTATCATTTTGTCAAGTTTATACTATCATTTCTTGTCATTTTTGAAGCATTTTTGAGGCATAATTGTGTAGCTATTGCTAAATATATATTGCTGTTATAAATATTTCTGTTGCTTCAAATTTTATATCAGCTTGCTCTTTTCATCAAAGTCTATGATTTTATGAAGCACTAACATCATATGGTACTTGCAAATAGCATATTTTCTTGGTGTCTTGTTCTTGGCAGATACATTTAAATATTATCTTGCTTCATCTCATTAAAACCTTTGGAACTTTTGATCAAGTGTGACCTGTGAGAGGGGTGGGACTTTCCTGATACTTTTACCTTAGCCTTCTCAAACCCCCAGGTCACTGGGGATGTCTCCCCTGGGGTACCACTCCTAGATGGAAAGAGGTGTCTTATTAAGGTGAAAGTGATAGGACATCCTCCTTGTTACGCCAATTTAGTATTCACTTGCCTTTGGCTTTAGGCAAGTACAATTACGCGATAATAGACTGTACTGGGAGGTTGCTCCTCCCTACTGGATCCTAAGGGTTGACTCCCTCTAAAATCTAGCTCCTTTTGAGCTGGTACTTGGTGGGGCCGCATGCCTCACCACTGGTGGAGTCATCTGCTTCTCTTCATAGTATGGCTTATCAATGTCATGTATTTGTATCTCCTTTGCATTATGCAAGGTATCATGAGAACATGCTTGTTTACTGCATCGTTTCTAGGTAGGCCCTTATGGCACTGTTGACTCTTCCTGATGATCTGAAGAGTGGTCAAATTAACTGTACGGTCATATTTGGAACTTTCTGCTCCTCATAGTCAATCTCCATAAGAGATACTCTTCTTCGTCTTCTACTTCACATGAGTGTGTACGTTCATGTACACAGTTCTATGTCTCGCTACAGACTGTCTAAACAGTTGCCTCCTGCAACTGTTATCATTGGCTCCTTCTCAGAGCTATCATCTGTGACCTGCCTGGAACAAGAGACAAGAACAACATTTCCATGGTAACCTCCATGAAGTGGTTAGTAATCAAGAACATCTCCTCAAGGAGATCAATTTCATCATGCAAACAAGTATATCATTAACAATGACTATTTTCTTAATGATAATCGTACCGACAATATTCAAGTGTACCTAAACATTTGATAGCAATAGCAAATAATAGAGTTGTAAAGACTGTTATCCTAGGAACAATACTTTCTTAAGCAACAACAATATAAAATATCAAACCTAATATGCAAACCTGGAGTCTGGTGTTGTTGTCTTGCTTGAGTTTCCTTCTATCGTTCATATGAAAACACCATTGTCTAAAAGACAAATTCTTCATCCTTTGATGCCCTTGAGTGCTCTTCGGCATCTGCTGCATGTGCATGGTGTTTCTTCTTCTCCTTTTCATTTCTATCTAGACATTGAAAGGTGCAATGTCCCAACTTCTGGCAACAGTAGCATCTGATCTTTGACGCATCCTTCTTGTAACGAGGTCTCTTAGACTTCTTTAGGTTGCCTTCTTCCCTTTTCTTTCTCTTCTTCACTTGGGAAGCAAGTGCTTGATTTTCATCCTCATTAGCCTTTTGTGTCTTGGATATCAACCTGGATTCCTCTTGAGTGCAATCTGACCATAACTCGTCAAACTTGGGCAATCTCCTTCTTGCGCAAATTCCTTGGACAAATGGGTCTTGTTATCGCACAATTTGTACTTGCCCAAAAGCCCAAGGCAAGTGGGTACAAAATTGGCATAACTAGGAATAACCTATCACTGTCACCTTAATAGGAGATCCCTTTCTATTTAGGAGTATGTCAAGACTACCCCGGGGGAGACGTCCCGGGTGACCTAAGGGTTTGAGAAGGCTAAGGTAAGTAATCACAAGGAAATCCTTCCCCTCTCACAGATCACTCAAATCAAAGGGTTGTTTATGTCTTATAGAAATGAAGAAAATAAATAATGTTGTGTACCTGCCCAGAACAAGACAACAAGGCAAAAAAGGGCACTTTCCAAGTACCAAAATGATTGTTAGTGCTTCATAAGATAATGAACTTTCAAAAAAGTAAGCTAGCTGGTATGAATTTGCAGCAATACAACAGTTTACAACACCAATTAATATTTTATAATAGCCACAAGAATCATGTCTTAAAAGTGCTTGAAAATAACAAGTAATGGCTTTAACCTAGCTGAATGATAAAAGTTTGTTACAAGCAAGTTTGGCAATGTCTAGCTAGCAAAATAGGTCACTTTTGCAGAGAATTTGCTGCAGTTAGATGGCTGTGGCAATCTTTTGTAACAGCAGCAAATTATAATGGTCAAAAGTGCAAGAAAACACCATACAAAGTTAGCACTTACCTAGTAGATTGACTAGCAATTATCACAATTGAGTTTTGAATGAGTTAAGTGCAAGTTATATAGGCAAATGTATCCAATCAATGTATGTTTGTATGGCTATAGCAACGTTTTGCAACAACAGCAAGTTAGCTAAGGAGTTAGTCTAATTTAGAGTTTGCAGATGTTAGCAAAAGCTTCAAGGATAAAGGTTTGACTGTTTGTTTGACCAATCAACACTTGTAGATGGTAGACTAATGCCTTTCTAGGGTAATGGAGTCAATAATGGCAGCAGCAAATCTTAGAGGAAAAATAGCAATGATAATATTATGTCAAAGGGATGGAGAGGATAAGAAAGGTGTTGGTATCCCAAGGCCTCAAAAAATCCAACTCCTAGAGATAATTGCTAGGAAGTAACAAAGGTTAGGCCCAAGCGATTTCTCTTTTCCTTGAACAAAATTTAATAAAATATGCAAATGGGCAAGAAAGTAGGGTTACTAGAGTGCTACAATGGTAGGGCTCTAGTATCTACTTCTAGATAGGTGCCTTTCAAGAAATTTTAGCAAGTGGAAGACTATAGAGAAAAAGATAGTAACATATGTCTTTCTCCTAAGGTTTCAAGCAAGCAATTTCATAATCTTAGACATGAAACACGTAAATTAACCATAAACATGCATTCACAATAAAGAAATGCAGATTTTCCACTTTTCACCAAGAATAATCAAGCATAAACCCTAGTTGAAGATCCTCCACATGAAAATTTGTAAAATACACCAAGAAATGTCTCCTCCAAGAACTGCGCACCACTAGAATTCAGCCAATAACCCTTAAAGAAGGCCGAATTTCAGACCACCACTTGTGTGATGAGTGAATCATGAGAAAATATGACAGTTTTATCTCTTATTCATACAATATCAATGACCTTTAATAATTTGTTTAGGTCATAAAAGGCCGACATGGCCAATTTACATCAAAAATCCAGTTTTTACACAAAATCAATAATTAAAACCCTAATTTCACTTTAGGGATGACGTCATGCCCTTCTAGGGTGACATTAGACCCCAGCATGGAATGCTAGGCCTCCAGAGGCCACAAATGCTGCCACACGTGCCAACTAGCACCAAACCGTCCTCATAAATGCCAAACCCTAACTGGATGACGTCAAGGGTCAACATGATGACATCAGGGGCCTTCAAGGACCAAATGTCATGGTGGAAGGGCAAGACCCCCTTGGGTCTAGGCCTGCCAGAGTGTCTCAGGGGAAACATCCTCCTTCCTTCCTGGTGCCATCCTCTGGTGTCTCTCTACCCCTGGTTGGGGCCACAACATCCATCTGTTGGGCTTTCAGCCCCATGGAGGTTCAAGCTAATCATCTCCCCATATGTACCTATCCATCAGGAATGGTCCTGCAGCAACAACAAGTACGCCTTCCATGGGCGCATAAGTCACAGGGATCATAGCAATGTCAATCACATCCAATAATCAAATTACCCAAACATGTGCATCAAACCCACCTTTTCCCAGACAAATGCTCAAAGACGTTATGTAGTTTAACAAGTCAGGTTTGGAGAGGATCTCAGGATGTCCTATTGGGCTAATCCTCCTCAATTTTAGGGTGTTTCCCAGGTGAAGACCAATCTAGGTCATCTAAGTGTGTGAAATGGTGCAGGGGGAATGTTTGGGCAAAGGGTGCAATGATAACAGGGAAATGTAGATTTTGCCTGTGGGTGCCTCTGTAGAGGGCGAGTTGCACCTTGTCATGGATCTCGTTGTTTCCTAGCCCATTCAATGCCTTTTATTCTTTGTCTTATTTCTTTTTCTTTTCAAGAGAATAGTCGGGGGACATTGCCCTGGCGTGGTGACCAGTGGTAACAGCATTACCCACAAGCACTTCAAGGAAATGAGAAGGTTGGCTCGTGATGAGACCCCCTTTCTCTTGGTTATGCCACCAAGAGCCACTACCCTGGTTTGGTGACCAAATAGATGGTAGTGTCATACTGCTACATGCCCATGGACCTAATAAGTCGGCTCATGATGAGACCTCCCATCCACCAACTAGACCAATTTTATCTTACGGATCCCCTTTTCTTACTGAGAATCGTTTTGTTGCTTTCTCAGGAATCCCTGGGCGAAGCATCTCAAAGGTTTTATTTTGGTTTTTAACTTTTGACAACTGCTTAACCTCTGGGCCTTTAGCCCCTTCTTCCCATAAGGCAAGGTACAACCCTTACTAGTGTGGCAAACCCAATGCTCGAACAAAGGTAGGGGAAGATGAGAGGGATAATGATGAAAAATGGTAAGTATGGAAGGAATGGACGATGACCTGTCATAGACCCACCCAGTGGCAACTCATCCTAAAGGGAACCGGCTTACTAGGGCATTCTGTCACCCCCCCCCAGGTATGAACAAGTTAAAGAGCATAATTTCCAAGCAAACGTTATGAAATAAAGGAGAGTTCAATGCAACACATTCAAATGCTTCGAAAATCAGAGTGACACATACCATGATACCCGGACTCATTGCATCATGGAGCAAGACCCGCTGCTACTTCAGGACCAGGCAAGTGGGATGGATGTTGTTGCTACTGATAGATGGGATGCACTGAAGAAAAGATGGGCCCTCCGGGACCAAGCTCAAGTCGTATGGCCCTCAGTACTCCATGTCTAGGACCTATGGGCCTCGAGACATAATCTCCTTAATTATCCCTAGGATAAGGAATGATAGGTCCCATGAGGGAGGGAATCCATTGAGTGTGGTGGTCACAAGTTCAGCGTCTTCTACTGGGTCTCCAATAGCTGCTAACTGATCCTTGATCTGCGAGATCTTCATAAAATAGTTGACCATTGTTTCTGACTTGTTCATTGTCCCATTTCTGAGTTGATGCCTTAAAGTAAGCTTTCGACTGGTATTCTTACTTTCATAAAGTTTGGTTAGGGCATCAAACATCTCCTTCGGTGTCTTCAGTTCTGATACATTGGGTATCAGGTGATCCTTGATGGAATCTATTAAGATCTCTTGGTCTTGACCTCATTCTTCTTGAACTTTGCCTTTGCTTCTTCGTCTTTGGGTTCTGGAAGCATCTCCTTGACGTGATCCAATAATTCATTCTCTTCTAGAATGAGGATAAATATGTGCTTCTAGGATCTGAAGTTATCTGCTCCACCCAATTTGTTTTCTAGTCTCATACTGGTAGACATTTTTCGCTGGTAGAAACCCTAGCACTGAAAAACCTTGATTTTTCAAACTTCACCAAACTGCACGCTAAGGGTTTCAGTGGGTGCGTTAGGTTAGGACGCACTGCTCTGTACAAGAATTATCCCCAACGTCCTCGGGAAAGTACTCAACAAGCTTGACAAGGTATTGCAGCTACAGGGTGTTGCAAGGTGTTGCTATACCGATCTTCCTTCTAGTGGTTAAACTGTTCTGAAGGTAACCAGCTCTGATACCATGTTGAATTTTCCTTATTTACAGAGCATTTGTGTTACTAGTGTTCTTTTACTTTGTTACCATTAACATATATATATCATGTATTGAGCAGTAGCAACATAAACAAGAGACAGAAAAGAACACAAGAGATTTATCCTGGGAAAACCCCAAATGGGGGAAAAACCCAACAACCTTTCTTAGATAGATTTTGTTTCACAAAGCAAGTCCAATCAGATAAACCCTAGCACAAGTGCTAGCTTAACCAGAAATACCACCCCATATGCAACAGCAACACCATACAAAGGTAGCGCACCTCCTCAAGGAGTAGCATACAAGAGAGAGATACCAAAAGACTAAGCAATAATAAACTGTGCAACTGCAACTACTACGTCACCTCCTCCAAACTTGCACCTTGCTTCTGTGTAGCTGGGAGAGTGTGAGTGAATGAACAAATGAGCTAAGGCGCCTCCTTATTTATAGTCTTCTTGTGATGGGTCGACTTCTCTTCTAGGGTATTTCAACATCTGTCCAATAGATCTCTTGCTTTCGGAATCTTCTCTACATCTAAGAAAGGTCATCTAAGAGGGAAAGATCCTCCCGCAGCTACCAAAACACCAACACAAATATCACCAAGAACACCACCAAGAGATACTAGAGGATAGGGCGCACATCTTAGGCTAGATGGCGCAAGAGAGAGAGAGACCAAGAACCACCCCAAAACATCCACCTTCCATCCTTGCAGCTACAGCTCCAAACTTGCACCAGACGTGATTGAGAGAGTGTGTGAAGTGTGTACAAATGAGCTAGATCATCTCTTATTTATACTTCTTGTCACTTGTCTGGGCGAACTTGTCCTTTTAGAATCTAATACTTTAATATTAATTCTTTTACTAAGTTGACTTGTCGTCTAGGGTTTCTACACATCTGTTTAGGGTTTCTCTTGCTTCCGGAATATTCTATTCTAGCCAAAGGTTACACATGGAGGTTAATACTTCCCGCAGCTACCATAATATCAACATACCTCAGGGGAGGGGAATCACTAATGATGGCTTGAAGGTTACGAATGACGCCCATTTTCCTTCCCGACTTGTTGTTGTGACCAACTCCCTAGAGTCTTTTAGCTCTACAACTTGGGATCGAGTGAGATCCTCATCTAGAAATATCCTAGTTGTCCTAAACAGAATGAATAGTGTAGATTCAACTCCAAACAAGGCACTCTCAAGAAGAATGTCTGAAATCTAAAAGTTATCATGGAGGAACATGGTGTCGACCTGCATTGGGTCTGGGGAAGGAGAGGGTAAGGGAAGCCCCCTAATCTTTAAATTCAATTCCCAAGCTTTCCTAGTGCGCTCCTCCCTTAACTTGGCTTGAACAACTTCCTTGACCCCAGCAAGAGGGGGGGGGGGG
>SNQJ01S0017040.1:9094-20558 GCA_010110895.2 Picea sitchensis
GTGATTGGACTTCCGAGTGGTGAATTTGATGTTGGATCATGGTTCATGACACAAGATAAGTTCATGATTTTCTTAAGGACGAAGTACATTCGTGGCCTATCATTACTAGACATGCTTCATATTCATGCTTTGATGTGATTTTTCTCTCAACCATTTTTGAGCACTTATGAGAGGATTGATTAAGTTTAGGCATATGGGTATGAGGGATAGGCACATGGTTTTAATAATAAGGTCATAAGATCTAGTATATATTTTCATACCTATTGTAGTTTTATGAGTAGAGGAAAATAAATACCATGTTACCTTTGCTTTTACCTTTGTATGATCAATACCCATAGCATATATGACTGCTTGTAGATTGTCAGAATTCATCTTTTTAGGTTGGAGCTTTCTGAAAGCTTGGTATTGAAATTTCCTATACTTCTTTATTATGTGCTTATCTTCTTTTGTATTTGGTTCTATAGGGTTGTAGGGTGATCATGTTGGTTTCTGAAGGTGAGATGGGAGTCTGAAAAAGAGTTCTGAAGGAGCTCTTTGACCTTCCCCCGTGCCAAGGATGTTGCATATATTTATGCAAGAAGATTCAACATTTTGTATCATAATGGAGAAAATATGATAAGAGAAAAGAAACCAAATCAAATTCCAGAAGTACATTTATCACCTAGCATATGATCACATGCCTAAAAATTGAAATTGCCTTTCTTTTGATGACTTATTGACAAAGGTAGCATTCAACAGTGAAAACAGGGAGGTTTTTATATGTTTTCCAAAAGAACAGATCCAACCTAACTTGCTTAAGAGATTTACTATCATTAGATGTTATAGATAAATTTCACAGTATAAGTAGATTAGACTCCCGAGTTAGGGCTCCACTCTTAAGAAGTTTCCTTTTTAGGTAATGTAGGCTTTAGATGCCAGACCGGTAAGTTGACTTAGGGTAATTCTCAAATGGAAATTTGCTTGTAGTAATTATGTTGCTTGTTAATCTGGAGTTTGTATCTCATAAATGCCAATAGTGACCTTTACTTTTTTTAGATGACAAAAGTGAATTTTTCAATCAGACAAGTATAGATGGAACATTTCTCAACCAGAACCCACTGCCAACAAGCCTGTTCAGTACTCTGGTGGGGTAGTTGTGATAATTAGTGAGAGATCCCTTCCCCAGGTAGAATGCCCCATTGCCAACAGGCCTGTTCAGTACCCTGATGGGTTTGCCTAGTCATACCACAGAACGGTACCCATTGCCAACAGACCTATTCAGTATCCCGGCGGGTTAGTATCTTAAACCCTTTTTCCATCAGAGGCTTCTTGTCCATAGTCACTTATTTTGGTTTTTATTAAAGAGTGATTTGCAAGGTGACAGGGGAGGCTCGTCTGAAAACATTTTTACAGGTTGGAATGGTATTGGGTTGGAAGGTATATGCTCTTCTTTGAATGTCTTTTAAAGATTTGTCTAAAGGAAATATAAATTTTTTATGCACATTATTTATTTAGAGTGATCCATATGTATAATTTTGTCTGAGTTTATCCATAAGAGAATGACCTAAAGTTTCCTTAGGGAACTGATACATCCTCTTCCATAAAAAATTTCCTAGTGTGCCCATGATAGAGGGTGTTCATATACTCATATGTTACTCTTTAGTAAAGATAATCCAATGAATACTATTGAAGTCTAGTTAGGGTGAGATAGTTACTTGTAGGCTAATATATTTTTTGTCCCTTTAATCATGCTGAAATACTGGATAAAGGCAACTTCTAGTCTTTGAAGCAGATTATGGTTCTTTGAACAATCATAGGTAAAGATTGTGTCCTTTTTCTTTTCTTTTTTCAAGCAACAGAACCAGAAGAAATTAAAATACTTCATTTTAGCTAGCAACAAAACCAAAAGAAATTAAAGATACTTCCCTTTAGTTGGCAACAGAACCAAAATAAATTATTGCTTCACAAGGGCTGCCATTTGATGTTGCATTCGGCTTCTTGGTTCCATCTTAAGTGGTTGTTGCATGGCTTCATACTTCAGATTAATTGACATAAGATTTTGAAATATGCAAAGCATGCCTTGTCAATTAGGTAATGTGTCCTGATAGTACCATATAAGGACAAACTTCTGGTATCAGACCAGCACAGGACTGCTGGTACCGGACCAGAACAGGATTTTTGGTACCGAAGCAGTATTGCTGGTACCAGATCAAAACAGAATATTGTTGATGCCTACAAACTGATGTTTAGCAAGTTCGTGAAGGATAAAATAAATTATAGAAATTTACTTACAAAAAATTGCGAAAGTAAAACAAAATGAGGTAAGAATCTCTTGTTACCTTCAGCTTATTAACAAAACTCGATCCACACCTATGTACAAAAGTTTCTAATAAACCAATCAATCAATGTGGATCAGTAGGAGGGTCTCCTTCCTTACTGATCACCTGCATATCTGAATTCTGTAGTATACGAGTCAGAAATTCCTCTTTTGATGGGGGTTTGTTATAAATTCTCAACCGGTGACCATTCACAAGTAGTGGCGTATTTTTTTCATCAATTGTCTTTATCTTGATTGAACCATTATCATAGACAGTGTCAATTTTGTAAGGTCCCATCCAACGAGTAGTTAACTTACCTTTGAATTTCTTGAATCTATTGTCATACAACAGGGCCCAATCTCCTTGTTGAAAATTTTTCTTTTTGAGATACTTGTCATGCCATTTTGTTCTCTTATATTGAATGAGGGTGGTTCTTTAAAGTGCTTCCTGCCTGATTTCATCCAAATCATTAAGCTGCAAGATTCTTTGTTGTTGGGCTTCATCCAAGTTCATGCCAACTTGTACTGCAGTCCTGAAGGTTTTGATATGGAATTCTATGGGAAGAAGCACCTGCTTCCCATACACCAACTCGTAGGGTGTATGTCCTATTGTATTCCTCCAGGTGATTCTATTAGCCCATAAGGCTTCTAATAATCTGTCATCCCAATCCTTGTGGTGAAGCTGTACTGTTTTGGTAAGAATGGACTCAATAACTTTTTTGGTAGATTCTACTTGTCCATTTTCCTATGGATGGTAGGGTGTATATTTCTTGTGTTTGATTTGGTACTATTATGTAACATATTTGACTAGATGAGAGGTAAATTGAGTTCCCTAATCAGTCACAATTTCTCGAGGTACACTAAATCTAGTAAAGATGTCATTGAAAAGGAAATCTACCATTGATTGTTCACTTGCAGCTGGTAAAGCTTTTGCTTCAACCTACTTAGTCACATAGTCAGTGCATACAAGTATATACTTTTTCTTTTTAGATGCATGGTTAATGGGCCCTACAAAATCTAATGTCCATTTCTCGAAAGGCTCAATAACTTCTTGGGCTCGAAGTGGCATTTAGTCTCGTGAAGTAGGCTTACCCATTCGTTGACATTCATCACAATTGGATACATAGGTTTTAGCATCTCTAAAAATATGAGGCCAGTTGTAGAACTTTGTAAGAGGTCCTCTTGTCTGCAAAGTGTCCTCCACAAGGACCATCATGGAAGGCTTGCAGAATATCATGAATTTCATCTTCCCTTACACATCTCCTGATTACCAAATCTGGTCCTGTTTTGTAGAGGCAATCATCATGCCACATGTAGTTTGCACTTAGCTGAATTACTTTTTTTTTTCTCTAGGAGACAATTTCTAAGGCATCTTCCCTGTCACAATATAGTTAGCTACATCTGCATACCAAGGAGTGAATGTAGAAATAACAAACAAATTTTGGCTAGGAAAACCCTTTGAAAAGCGGCTGGGGCATTGCAGAGTCCAAAAGGGAGCACCCTATAAGTATAGGTACCCCATGGGCAGGTGAAAGTGGCCTTCTCCTGGTCTTCAGGTGCTATTTTTATTTGGTTATAACCACTAAACCCATCCAGGAACGAAAAATACTTCTTTCCAGACAAGGTATCCAACACCTGATCAATAAATGGTAAGGGAAAATAATCCCTATGGGTGGCTTTGTTCAACTCCTGGAAGTCTACACATATTCTTCACTTACCATTTTTCGTGGGAACTATGACAAGTGGAGATACCCATTGACTATCTGAAATGGGGTATATGAGATTGGCTTGAAGGAGTTTTTGCAGTTCCTCTTTTACAATATCTTTAAGGGTTGGATTCATCCTTTGCTAAGGCTGTCTAACTGGTCTGATTTTTTCATTAGTGTAGATATGATGTGTGCATGTGTCAGGGTGAATGCCTTTCATGTCTACATAATCCCATGCAAAGGAATCAAATTGTCTTTGGATCATTTCAATTACTTGTGTCTTTTGTTCTGGTTCCAAACTAGAGTTGATATACAAAGGTTTTCCTGGGCTAATCTCAACAAGTTCAGTAGTTTCTTCCTTCTCTGAGGAAGCTAGTGATAAAGTATATAATTGGGTGATATCAGGGTGCCAAGTTTGTTGAAATTCGGAACTGAAAATATGAGACAATTCTGCAAAAGACCTCGGGTATTCAATGCAATTTGTATCAGCCAAAAATAAACTTAAGACTTGTTCATCTGATTGTTCTTGCATTCTTCTTACTTGTTCAAGTGTTAACATGGGTCTGATGCAATCTTCCTCTCCATAAGGGTTTTCTAACCAAAAAGGTATTTCCTATGTTGGTTGGGTAGGAGGAAAGAGAAAAAAAAATTGGTTATGTGCGCCATTGGATATAGTCATCTCACTAGACCGACAGCTGGTGGAGGATGATTTAGAATAGATGACTAAAAATTCTACTGGATATTCCCAAGAAGCTAGAGTGACTGTGACATCATCTAGACTTCTTGCAGGGCTAATGACTAACTTATCTACCAACTCTATCATGGTTTGGGTTGGTCTTAACTAGTTGATTTGGAGCTTTTGCATAGTGTCAAAAGGCATTACATTAATTGTTGCACCCAAATCAATGAGTGTGTTTGGTAGAGAAATACCATTAATTTCAACAATGACTACTGGGTTTCCAGGGTCATTATATTTGTATGGCATTTCAGAAATAAATTCAGATAATTGTCCCACCACCTGAACAAGGGGAGGTTCCTTCTTCTTCCTTCCTGGTTTCTTAATGCAAAGATCCCTTATGATTTTGGCATATATGGGGATATCCTTAATGTCTTGCAACAGAGGTATTTTTATACATACATTTCATAATTCATCCTTTATATCTCTATGCAAGGGTGGGTTAGGTTTCTTCACTAATAGTCTTTCGGGGTAGCGTGGGAGATTAACTTGTTGGGGTACTCGTACATACTGAGAAATGATTGGAATAGGAGGAGGGGTATCTTCTTCTACAAGGGTGGTTTGAGTGTTTTATTCCTCGGAATGATTATCATTTTCTTCCTGAATTATTACTGCAGGATTTGATTGATTTACAACTTTCCCCGATCGTAGTTGAATTTCATAGGTGGGAAAGGTTTGAACTTCTGTATTTTTCATCGGGTGCGTGGTTCGATTATTGGGGTTAGGGATTGGTTAGGAAAGGATTGTTGTTGGTTTTGGAGGGTTGTGGGCAGCTTGGTTTTGATGTTGATTGGCATTTATAGGTGGTTGTTGCTACTGGTTAGGGTTCAAGGGGGTTGTAAATTGTTGTTGTATAGGAGGTGGGAGTAAAGCTTGCATCTGTGGTGGGTTGAATCCAGGTAGTATTTGGGAAATGTTTGCAAGGTACTGTGGATATGTAGGGTAAGAGGGATTTCCATACACAGGTCCCCTCCAACCTTGTTGCCAAGGTTGAGTTTGAGCTTGCTGAGGTGTCCATTGTGGATAGGTCATTGGTGAAGGAACCCATTGTTGTTGTTGATATTGTGCATTAGGGTCATAAAATGTATTGGGGTTTTGGGCTCTCCAAGGTCTTCTGGAAGGGTATGGTTGTTCTTGTAAGACTCCTCCTCCCCTATACATGGCTTGTAGCTCAAGCAAAGTCAGACACTCAGATGTGGGGTGTTCTAGTGTACACAGGCCACAAATTTCTATGACATTTAATGGGAATTCCTTCTCATTGTGCTTCTTTCGATATCTATGACAAAATATTGCTAAAGCAACCTCTTCTTCTTGTTTCTTTTTCAATTTTAGAGTAACTAACTGGTTATCGATTGTGCTCAAGATGTTTGTTTTAAAGTTCTCCAATAAGTTTCCTAACTCAATTCTGGTGACAGTCCCTGAGCTTTGTTTTGTATTTCTGCTAAAAGAATCTCTTGGTCCTTTGCCTATTTTAGCTTGTCCTCTTGATTATCTTCTACAGTGATCTGCAGTCTCTACAAAAGGATTTTGGTGTACATATCCTAAACTCAACAAGTTTAAAACTTCTATGTAGTCATCTTTAAGACCTTTCAAGAATACAGTTCTTACTACAGCTGGGTCTGTGGTGAATAGTTTTGATTTCTGATAGTTGTATAAGAACCTTTCTAAGTAGTCTTCGGGGCTTTCATCTTCTGTTTGTTGCATTTTAAAAATGTCATTTTTAGCATTATCCTTACAATAGTCTTGGTATTTCCGTAAAAATGTGTCTTTCATTTGATCCCAAGAGAGGATTTTATTTTCTCCTAAGCTCATGAACTATCTTAAGGATGAATCTTTCATTGTAGCAGGAAAGAGATTAAGTAAGCTCATGAACCATCTTAAGGATGAATCTTTCATTGTAGCAGGAAAGAGATATGTCAAACTCGAATAAAAATAAATATGGATCTTCAATTGACATACCTCTGAAATTGGGTAACGATGATAGTGGGATATTTTTCATGTTGATGTTTCTAGAAATATCCAAGATTGGAAACCCAAAAGTCTCAGTCTTTGTGGCTAAACTTCCTTCTTCTTCTGCCATTCCACTGATAGATGGTTCAGAAACTGGATTTTCTATGTCTCCTAAATGTTCACCAGATTCACGTTCTTCCCACCCCAATGTTGATTCTTCCATTTTAGGTTCTCCTTCTGGAGCCTTGCTGGATCCCCTTGAATTTTCTCCCGATGGAATTTTTCCTGCACTAGTGTCAGTTGGATTAGTGGGGGGGTTGTTTTTGAATATTTAGAGCTTACAAATCTACCCTTGTTATCTCTATATCTATGCATAAAATGGAAATTTGATTCTTAACTGAATTGAAATCCTAATTCTATCTAGAAGGTAAGAAGGCAACATGGCTTCAGAGAACCCCACTCTAGTGGCCGCATGGCTCTTCACTCACGTCTTAAACATTTTATATTCCTCCCTCAAGTAGCCTTTAAAAGCATTCAAAATTTATGCAAACAATCTAAGCTAAAAATCACTTCCTACCATTTGCAACTCCCCTACAACGGCACCAAAATGTTGTGTTGATTATATGTTTAGTATAATGCACTCAATAATTATCAATCCAAGATTTGTAATCAATAGATTTACAAGACACCAGTAAGAAAGTTAATTCTAATGTCATGAGTATATAACTATTCTAGATTATGTATGCTAGAAACAAAACAAGCTAGCAAATTGAAACACACTTTGGTTGTCTTTCACAGAGAGGCTATCTACTCCATTATGGCGCATGCAAGTATGAGATGGAGTTCTTTTGACAGATCAACTCTGCTATCTAACCCAGAGAACTAACTATGCAACCACACTTATGAAAGGGAAATCACACATCAATCATCAAGACAAAACATGGGTAGTTCAACAGTCAATATACTGAGTATGTTGTGGTTCACAATGTGTTTTTGTGAACTTCACTAGTTCTCCTTCAAATATGTCTGACTACTGTTGCCAACATTCATGTCCATGAAACAAAATCAAATTCATAAAAATAGAGCATATGCAAAATAGAGTGAGTAAAGATCTCTAAGAAATCATATAATTGAAATCCTAGTCTAAACTGTACTGTTATCATCTGAAAGAATTAAAGCTTCAACTAATCTAACATTTACACTATTGAAATCAAATACTAATACTAATCTATGAAGATGCTGACCTTTGTTGGGCGGTGGGCCCTTGCCGCTTCAATAGGTCAGCGACTGGAGTCTACAGTAAGCTTGCTTTCAACCCACATGTTACTCTTACTCAAACTTCAAAACATAGAATCAAACTATGCTAACAACTCAACTCGCATTCAATCATAGACTATCAAGACATGGAGATAAATGACGTCCTTCTATTAACCTTCACCCAGAATATGTTCTGCAATATGTAACGCTGCTTCACATGTTGTATTATGCTAACTCTCCACTACCTCCACCATCCTTTCCATGACTATTTAAATAGTCTTAGTCGTGAAACACAAGGAGGTGAAATCATTTTCAAATCAGTCAATTGCTAAATTTAATTATTCGGTTACATATTTTAAGCTTCATCCTCATGACACGAAGTGCATGAGGATGAAGCAACAACAAACTATCCTAACATAGCCATGCTAAATCATTTATGATTCAATAAACATCCAACAATTGTCTTGGGCATGATCTGGAGCTAAAATTGGTACCTTCGGCTTCCTATATTGGTACCGGATTGTGACAGGTAGATGGTACTGGATCTGAACAATGCACAAATGGTTGGTACCGGATCACGATAGTCTACGACCGTTGGTACCGGATTGCGACAGGTGAGATTTAGTACCGGATCTGAATATAAGGTGCGCTTGGTACCGGATTCAAACAGTGGCAATCTGGTGCACAAGTACCAGATAACTGAGTTGGTACAGGAAGGCTGGACTTATCTAGAGGTCAAAGATTATACATGGCAAATTGAAGCATTAGTACATGAAACATTTAATCTCCTAGCTCAATAAACCACAAAAATGCATGAATTAATTATACATTACCTTATGAACTTATCAATGGACAATGGTAGTGTTCTTTGTCATTTACCCAAGCTTAGGTAAGCCAAAAAGGTATAGATGAGGAGTATAATAGGGTAGTGGGAATGTCAATTTAGAGGCTCAACAAGGTTGTTGGTACAATTTAATGAGATGGAAAAAAAGGAGAATGAATCAGTAAAGGATTTTGATACAATATTTGTTGGAAATATTGTTTTCATTGATGTCAAACAAAGGTGGAGACTACGGATGTCCAAGATAAATATTACAAGATGGAGATTGTTGGAAACATTGTTTTGGATTTTTTATGCTCATTTTGTATAACTTATCTTTGAATACAATTTTACTCCAAATATCTAGCTCAAATAGGAGAATAGGATATGTTATTGAAAATTTTATTCTGAGACCTTTCCAACGATATATGGCACTCTCTTTAACCCAATAGGAATGGGTATATATGAAATATTTTATCAGGTCGACCTAGCTAGAAAGTACAAGTCGACCCATCTAGTTTTACAGGTTAACCCCATAAGAGAATGTTTAAACACTATAAATATAGAATAGACATGTCTATTTTTAGTGTATCCAACCAAGAAGAGAAAGTAAAAGTGTGTAGAAGAGATATGAGGTGCACAATAGGACCTAGGGAGTATTATTGAGGTCTAAAGGTGCACAAGTGGAGTCTTCTTGGGGTATAAAGGTGCAAAAGAGGAGTCTTCTTGGAGTTTTAAGGGTGCGCTATGAAGGACTAAGGTCTATGATGTTGCAAAGTGCATTGTTTTGAGGATGTGATGTTGTAGTTTGAAATTAAATTCTAGGAATGATGCAACAAAGTTTGTTAGGGAGCGAAGGACAAATTTGATTGAGGTTTGAAGCTATGTCTAGGATATGAAGTAAGGAGAGGTGCTAGAGCATGAAATTTAAGGGTATGATGATGTTGTGAAATGCATGAAGTATGAATCGTGCAGTTGAAGTTAGAATTAATATGCATATGAAGATCTTAGATTGGTTCCTATACATGTCTTACTGTGTTGGTGCTCACCTAAGGAGATTGTTTTCTCTAGTAGGTTGGTGCCTGCACAATATATTACTGAGTTAGTGCTCATCTGAGGAGACTGGTGTCTCTAGTAGGTTGGTTCCTACACAATATCTTGATGAGTTGGTGCTCAACTGAAGAGATTCATGTCTCTAGTAGATTGGTGCCTACACAATATCTTGTTGAGTTGGAACTCAACTAAAGAGATTGGTGTCTCTAGTAGGTTGGTGACTGCAATAATTTTAATAGTAGGTTGGTTCTTGCAGAAATTTATAAGGATAAGTCTTTGTGTTTTTCTCCCACAAGGGTTTCCAAATTAAAATTTGTGTACTATGATTTGAGTTTACATGCATTTACCATTTTAAATATTATGAATGATTTATGAATTCTCATTTAAATTAAAAAAGTATCATATAGAGATTCACCCCCCCTTAGTACAAGCATAAGTATGACAATTGGTTTTAGATCAGGTTCCTTTGAAAACAATATAACCATGGAAGGAAGATATGGGGAGAACACATGGAAAGTCAGGAAGGTTTCTCTACAAACAAGGCTTCATTGTTTGATGGAAAAAACTATGTCTTCTGGAGCATAAGGATGAAAACATATCTAATGGTCATTGGTTTCAATATTTGGCAATTATTCATGACTTTTTATACATACCCAACAACTCCATCAACATATGTGGTCGAGAAGAATCCTAGTGAAAATAATGCAAAATACATGAATGCCATCTTGTGAGGTCTATCAGAATCAAATTTTTTCAAGGTGATGCATTGTGAATCGACAATTTTTTTTGGGAAAAAATTCAAAAAATCTACGAAGGAGATGACAAGGTGAAGAAGGGAAATCTCCAAACTCATAGAATAAGGTTCAAGAGTTTGAAAAGGAAAGACGAAGAAAATGTTGCAACCTATTTTCACCATGTGCATGAAATTCTCAAGAGTCAACACCATAAGAGGATTTGGTGAGAAGGTTGAAGAACCAATGATTGAGAAAAAGGTGCTAAGTTCACCCCCCTTAATATTTGATGTCAAGGTCTCTACCATTGAAGAAATGAATTATATGGAAACTAACGATGGATGAGTTGCATGGGATTCTCATTGCATATGAGATGAGGAAAAAAAAAAAAAAAATCCATCACAAAAGGAAGAAGATTTCAAAGAATAAAAGAAGACAAAAGGACACAAATACTATGATTGTTCCATTCATGAATCAGACACAAAAGAATCACAATTCATGAGAAAGATAACAAGAGGATATGGAAAATACAAAGATAAGCTACCCTTCAAATGTTTTAATTTTGGTAGAGTAGGAAATTTTGTTGCTTAATGTCCATATGCAAAAAGTGAAGACAATGATGATGAATACATTAATGATGAAGAATAACTGAACAATAAAATAAAATCCTATAAATACAAAGAGGAAATTATACTACGAAGAATATTTTTTACTCTAGAAAGGACAATAGCTCATCTAAAGAAACTAATGGATATGTTTCTAATATTAACAACAAAGAATTTCTCTTCATGGCCATCAATATAAATTCTAATATAGAAAATGAAGAAAATAATAAATAAAATCATATTCAAAAGAATAATACATTTATAGGGAAGTAAATCTTGAAGTAGAACTTGTTAGTGCCTTGGAAGAAAT
>SNQJ01S0017040.1:23584-34110 GCA_010110895.2 Picea sitchensis
ATCATACAAAGGTAAAAGCAAAGGTAACATGGTATTTATTTTCCTCTGCTCATAAAACTACAATAGGTATGAAAATATATACTAGATCTTATGACCTTAGTATTAAAACCATGCACCTATCCCTCATACCCATATGCCTAAACATAATCAATCCTCTCATAAGTGCTCGAAAATGGTTGAGGGAAAAATCACATCAAAGCATGAATATGAAGCATGTCTAGTAATGATAGGCCACGAATGTACTTCGTCCTTAATCAAATCACGAACTTATCTTGTGTCATGAACCATCATCCAACATCAAATTCACCACTCGGAAGTCCAATCACCTATCCCAAAAAGATTCTTTGACACCCAACATCTTGTCCTCATCATTACATTAATGGGTAGAAATGAAATGGCTTATCTGGGTGGCGAAGCTATCCAGATAAGCCTCATCTGGTCTTAAATTTTCCTTGCGACATCCTTACTTAAACTTACCATTCGCATTATCGACGCCATCACCATATTTCCCTTGTCGTTACCTTTCTCCAGTTCCGAGCCTACTCCTCTCTGTGATCTCCGGTACCAAACCCTTACCCTCAACAATTGACTAAATCCTTGCACTACATCCCAATTCTTTCTCACAATTTATAACGATGGTCATAAGTAGACATGAACTGGTCTTCCAAATTTATAGAGAGACCGAGGAGTTCCAACTATGTCGAGAGAAGTATGCTAGATCGGGATGGATGCCATTTTTGGAGAAATTCACAGGCTGGCACGAGAAGATATCTCACGAATTTATTCAGGGTTACGATGGAGAGATTGTGCATATAGGTAATCTGCAACTAACAATCAATGAAGCAACCTTAAGGGAGGTCACAGGATTACCTAACAGAGGACCCAAATACTTAAAAGTTGTAGGAATCAACAAGGAAATGTGCCAACAATTTTTGAAAGAAGACCATCATCACCCTGATTGGAAAAAGGGGATCGCTAGCAACTATATCAAGGAAGAGTATCATCCAATGATTGCTAGTCTTCAACGATTCCTCACTTGTGAGGGCATGTATGATGTGAACTTCATATATCATCTTAGGCTTCTATTACACTTTGAAGGAGGCCCTGAAATTGATTTCCCATATTTTCTATGGATGAATTTGAACAAAATGGTAAGAGGTGTCAAATCCCTATCCAAAACTGAGAAGACTAGCATTTACTATGAAGGTCTTATTAAGATGTTAGTTTTACATGAAATTAGGAAGCAAAGGATTATTTGGAAAATCCTTATCACTCAACACCTTCCCAAAGAAAACAAACCTGTGGAGGAAGCCCAGCGTGCTCCAAAGAAAAATAAGGAACCTCAAAATAAAAAGGGCAAGAAGGATAAGGCAACTCCATCATCATCTAGGACAGTGAGCCAACACGAAAAAGCTAGTAAACAAGCAGGGCCCTCTTCCACAATCAATAAGACTTTTAAAAGTCAAGAATCAAAAGGTAAAACGAAATTAGTAGAGGAGACTTCAATAGTAGCACTTGAGGAGAAGGGCCATAAGACAAAAACTGTAAGGAAAGGGAAGAATAGCTTAGAAAATAAAAGTGATCAGTCTATAGAACAATCCCTTGTAACCATTCCACAAATAGAAAAGAAGAAAAGGAAGACTGTGAGCACCCCTGATCCAGTACCTCCTTATAAAAGAACCACAAGGAACATGGAAAAGAGAGGAAAAGCAATTGTCAGTCCTCATACACAGGAAGATCCATTCAATATTACCTCCCCTTCTGAAGACCTATCAGTCAAGGATGACATTCCTAGTTTGACTGAGGAACAAGCCACTATTACTTTATGTGGGCTGAGGGAGGAAGTGGAGGAAAGAGAATGCATCCAACCAGTAATAATGGAGTCAAAAAGGACCTTAACAAAAGAACAGATGAAGAAATAGATTGGGGAACTGCAAAAACAAAATCAGGAACTCAAACAAGAAGTGAAGGAATACCAACTATTGAACAGGTATATCAAAAAGGAAAACGAGCAATTGAAAGCAACCAGCCAACAACTTCAAGATGACCATGAAGAGACTTCTAATAAGCTCAAGAAGGTACTATGACTCCTACAATACATTAGGGTCATAAAAAGGGAGCTAAAAGAAGAGGCCTCAGCCATCAACATCATTGATCCACAGAAGTAAAGAATGCAGTCTCAAGTTTTGAAACAAAATTGGGTTTGTTTTCAGTTGCATGAGGACATGCAATGGTTTTGGCATGGGGGAATGTTGAGCCTCTAAATTGACATCCCCACTACCCTATTATACTCCTCATCTATACCTTTTTGGCTTACCTAAGCTTAGGTAAATGACAAAGAACACTACCATTAGCCATTGATACGGTCATAAGGTAAAGTATAATTAATTCATGCATTTTTGTGGTTTATTGAGATAGGAGATTAAATGTTTCATGTACTAATGCTTCAATTTTCCATGTATAATCTTTGACCTCTAGATAAGTCTAGCCATCATGTACCAACTCAGTTATCCGGTACTTGTGCACCAGATTGCCACTGTCTGAATCTGGTACCAAGCGCACCTTCTATTCAGATCCGGTATTGAATCTCACCTGTCGTGATCCGGTACCAACGGACCTAGACTATCATGATTCAGTAGCAACCATTTTTGCACTGTTCGTATCTGGTACCATCTACCTGTCACAATCTGGTACCAATACAGGAAGCCGAATGTATCAAGTTTAGCTCCAGATCATGCCCAAGACAATTGTTGGATGTTTATTGAATCATAAATGTTTTATCAAGGCTATGTTAGGATAGTTTGTTGTTGCTTCATCCTCATGCACTTCATGTCATAAGGATGAAGCTTAAAATATGTAACCAAATAATTAAATTTAACAATTGACTGATTTGAAAACGATTTCACCTCCTTGTGTTTCACGACTAAGACTGTTTAAATAGTCATGGCAAGGATGGTGGAGGTAGTGGAGAGTTAGCATAATACGGCATGTGAAGCAGTGTTACATATTGTAGAACATATTCTAGGTGAATATTAATAGAAGGATGTCATTTATCTCCATGTCTTGATCATCTATGATTGAATGTGAGTTGAGTTGTTAACATAGTTTGATTATATGTTTTGAAGTTTGAGTAAGAGTAATGTGTGGGTTGAAAGCAAGCTTACTGTAGACTCCAGTAGCTGACCTGTTGAATCGGCAAGGGCCCACCGCCCAACAATGGTCAGCATATTCGTAGATTAGTATTAGCATTTGATTTCAATAGTGTAAATGTTAGATTAGCTAAAGATTTAATTCTTTCAGATGATAGCAGTACAATTTAGACTAGGATTTCAATTATATGATTGCTTAGAGATCTTTACTCACTCTGTTTTGCATATGCTCTGTTTTTATGAATTTGATTTTGTTTCATGGACATGAATGTTGGCAGCAGTAGTCAGACATATTTGAAGGAGAACTAGTGAAGTTCACAACAACACATTGTGAACCACAACATACTCAGTATATTGATTGTTGAACTACCTGTTAGCGATCAAAAATGCACTGGCATTTTTGAAAGAATGATGCCTAATCTTGTAGGGAATATTTGACTAGCTTCCCAGGCTCCAAATGCACATTTGAAAGCACCATCCGAAATCTTAGGATTTGTAGATGTCGATCGACTATTTAAGCACGCAAAACGGACTCTCCATGACTAAGAAATTTGATTTTGAAAAAATCTGCGCTTTCACCAGCGCAGAAGGCAGAATTATAACTAGTTAGCTGGTGAAAGCTCCACCTTTCACCAGCTAAGAAGCAGATTTTCGGGTAAATTAGCTGGTGAAAGCCTGTCACAGCCAGAATAGCCGAATTTTTGCCCAGATCGAGATTTTTTGGGTTTGAATGGTTTGAAATCTTCTTCAATAAGTTAGTTATGAATTATCAAATCAAAATCTGAAGGCTATTCTTGGAGTGATAACAAATTGGCACCGTTGTCGGGGAACGGAGAATGAAGAAAGCTTCCCTAGGAGACGACATAGTTTCAGCTTTTGATGATAGACAAAGGCTGAGCATTATATTGGTTGTAAGCATCTATCTGGCGACTCCACGTTCAAAGACTCCACTGGGGAGGGTCCTGTTGATAAAAGATGAAGAGGCTCAAATCAAAATCCAAGTATCAGTTCATTGGTTTGCTTCATGAATGGTTGTTGTTCTTTATTACCTCTTTCATTATTTTCCCTTCGCGTGTAAAGAGAATTATTTTCTATTTTGTATATTCAGAAAATCATCATCCTTCTTGTATATATTCATCTTTAGAAGAGGAAATCCTGCAGCCCTGCATTGTAGATGTAGATTCGGTGACTTTACCTCAGCCCATTCATAAAGATGACCACTGTATTTCTTTTCCTTCAGAATCTGATAAGCCATGTGACCTTGAAAAGATAGAAATTGTTTCAGACCTTGTCCAGATCTCAGCCCCTCTTGTCATAATTTCTGAACCTTGTCATGAACTCGTTAACTCTCATGATCAGCCCACAGCTTTTCAAGTTAAGATCCGGATGAAGATGTTCAAGCCTTTAAAGTTGCCCCTTCTTCTTCATCCTTATCCTGATGATGGTTATGAATATCTCCCTTGGTTTTCTGGAGAGAATCAAGCTTCAGCTGAGAGACACGTGGAATCCTTTTTGGATTTCGTTGATTGTTTTCAGCTTGCCCATGAATATGTGATCATGAGATTTTTCTCAAAGTCTCTGATCAAAGATGTTGTTGCATGGTTTAAAAGTCTGAGAGTTGATTCAATTGGCTCTTGGACTGAGTTCTCTAATGTTTTCCTGAAATATTGGGGCGAATACAAATCTTTAGATTCTTACCTCGTTGATTTCTATGCTTTGAAATGAGAGCAAGATGAAGCCTTGCCTGTTTTCAATAGAAGGTTTTACCATGTTTATTATGACATCCCATTGGAGATTCGGCCTACTGAGATTGTTTCCATGGTATAATATCTTATGGCTCAGCATAATGAACTTGTCCTTCTCTTGCTAGAAAGGAAGTCTTCATCATTAGTGAACTTGTTTGAAGATGCTCAAGAGGTGGAGGAGAATATCCGTGCTTCCAGGAGGATCCGACAGCGGGTTGAATTTGACAATCTTCTTGCACATGAGCAAAAACAATGTCAGTATGGTTTAGATTTTGAGCAGGGAGGTAATGAGTGTGAAGTAGATTTAGAACAACAGAAAGCATATGAGCTTATTCCAGATTCGAATCTGAATTCATCAACATTGGCAGAATATTCTAGAGACAGGTATGCTTGTGAAGCTTATGATCAATTTGTAAATCAAGAAGAGCCTATGATGACTGATGATTGCATAATAAATTGTATGTTCTCAGCTGATCCTAATCCATGTGATGGAAATCATGTTTTGTTATCCTCTTGTGACCATTATTCTGATAATGAAATTGAAGTTTTTGATGATCACGAGTTGATCTCAAGAGGACAAGAAGATGATCAATCTTCTTGCAGAGGAACAGTCATGGCTGAGCAGGAGGCTGCCATAGATGTGCAGCTATTTTTCGAGGAGCAGCATGTTACTTATCTTCCTTTTAAATATCTAGTGGCAGCTTTCATAGACTTATACTTTTCAGAAAACCTGAAGAGTTCATATTTCCTTAGTTTGCCAATGTTTATGGGCGACAGTTTCGGATCTGTGGCAAATTCTAAGGGCAGCCATCAACTTTCAGATGTGAAGACATGGGGGAATTGCAGCAAATATGGAGAAGAAGGTGAGGAGCTGAAAAGTCCAGATCAACAGTCCATCCTACATGTTTCTCCGGCAAGGGTTGAGCAGCCTACATTCAACAATGAGATCAGTAAAGGCAGCTTTCAACATCATTTCAATTTTCAGTTAGATCAGCAGTTCAAAAAGGTATTTCTTTGTGAATTCGATGACCCTATTGCTAACTATTTGGATTCTATGACCAGCATAAACCCAAGGATATTTTTGTCAGAAGAAGATTGTTTTTATCATCTATTTAAACCTCTTTTCTGCATGATATGGCTTCCATTGTTGTTCAAGTCAAGATCAAGCATGATATCAGCAAATCAGTTTCTTACTTGGCTGCATTGGAAATTCAGTTTTACTTGATCAATCTGCCTCTACTGGTTAGAGTAGGAATAGATAGAAAATAAGCTCGGCATCGAGCATGAGATCCTTTTCAGTCTAGTAGTTTGCAGCAGGAACTTGTGTTCAACATTTTATTACAGTTTGAATAAGTTGTAGGGATGCATGAGAAGAATTTGGCAAATGCGGTGAAGCTGCCCCCTCAAACTGAAAGGAAGTTTCTTCAACCAAAGGTTCCAACTCCAATATATGGCTCTGTCCCTTCAGATCGCCCTTTTGCCTGTCCTAATGAGGGCTGTGACAAATACTACATACATGAGTATAAATTAAATCTTCATCTCAGAAGAGGACATGCAGGTTATGCTTTTAAAGAAAATGGAGAAGCATGAAGGAGAAATTGTTGAAAACATGGTGTCAGTTTCTCATATTGAGGATCTCCCAGATGTCTTGCTCTTCAATGGCATATTACCTCATCTAGATGGCATTGATTTGGTGAGGTTAGCTTGCTGCAACACCAGACTCAACAAAACAGCTGCTGCAAACCAGTTATGGTACCCGCTCTTCATCAGTAATTACCCTTCAGGAGGAGGCCTCAGGCACCACAAACATTATAATAATGATCCCAACAAGGGAAGAGAGCCCCCTCTGTATCCATGGAAAACGTGGCACCATGCCTTATGTTCCAAGCAGAACAAAAAATGCATTAAATGCAAGGAACATACTCCTTACATTTTTACCCTATTTCCATTTCGTGTCAGCCTTTGTGAGAGGTGTGAATATACGACACCCAAATATGCACTTGTTACTGAATTAGAGGCAAGATCTCGCTATCTTCTGGATGATGAAGACCTACACAGTTTACCATTTAAGAAGGTGCAAATCAAGAAATTATGTGTATACTTTTTCCTAAGGCTGGATGTTGAAAAGCTTGCTCATGGGACATTAATGCAATTTGAGGGAAGAGATCTTTCTATGGACAGACACAAGGATGAACAAAGGATTTCAAATGTTGTTGACACAAGTTGCAGTAAATCCAGTTTTGAAGCGTAGGATGAAGTTGATGGAAGCAGTGCAGACAGTGGTAATGATTATTTAGAGGATGAGACGCTTGCAGAAGACACATCTAATGCAATGGTTTTGACTGAAATAAGTAAGAGTGAAATGTTTATGCATGGCTCAGATGATCCTTCTCAGGATATGCCTGTACAAATATTGGGGATACAGAACATGCTTTGAATAGGGGAGAAAAGAAATCCCTACGCAAAGAACACAAGAGGACAAGTGGCAGAGGTTTTTATCATCGATTCCAGATTTCTGTCTATCATTCACGTAACCAAGATTTCTTCCACATTCCAACCAAATATCAAGCGAGCCTAAGGAATGATTTTAACCGCCGAAAATCATGGCAATCAGTGAATTTTACATGTTATCATTGCAATTTGATGAGAAATAGCTGCCGAAACATCATCTATATGCTCGGGCTATCAGTTATCATTAATTTGGATCAAACAGCTGAAATTCCCTCATACAGGTGCACAACTACATCTCCAGTGGCAAAAGATGGTTGAAACTCTAGTTTGGAGAGCAAACTCTTCATACAGAAGAATCGGAAACGCCAGAAGGACCAGCAATGGAAATTTTGAAGAGGATGGTTGTTCATATTGCCTACACACCAGACGATCATATTACTATGTTATCCCCACTTTACCGTTGTTTGTTTCCTTTTCTAACAGCGACATCTCACCTCTATGCATTTTCTCTCCAAGCCCGCAAGAAGCTATATCTCTGAGGTTTATTCAAACAGAAAAGGTTGGCAGTGCCTGTGATAAGTGTGGGCAAATTTGACATGGGGTGGAAATGGAAAGACCCCAATGACAAAGTTCCTTGCATTTCTCTTTTCGGAGGTCGGGATTTGTCCTCTCATTCTTACCAAGGGCTATGGAGGTGGAGATGAAGCTAGAATGCTTCAAAGACATCTAATTGGTACTACTACAAAAATTGGATTAGGTCTAAACAGGTTGAATATTGTTGCATTCTTTTTCAGAGATATGGTGTGATGGAATTTCATAGAAGAGGAGACAGGGCAGAACATAATTGCCAGTTTAGGGAGTCCAAGGTGACTGCTAACAAAATTGGAAATGGAATTGGAGTTGTCATTCTGGATGATGGCACGCAGAGTTCTTAGAAATGAGTTTTTCGGGGTCTTTTGTTTCCCTTTTATGTCCCTAATGAAGAGAACAACATCCACACCAATTTTAGTCATTTCAAGAAGCAAGAAAGCATTAGAGCTTGTCTAGGGACTTGGAGATTGTAATGGTAAACTGTATAACCCTTTGGGGCAATAGAAGGTTGATACCACATGGGCCATTGAGATAATCTTTGATTGCGTTGAGATGGGTAGATATAATAGTCTTGCATCATACAGATTTGATATAAAAAGAAAAACATCAATCTATCATGGCTATGTTGGAATGTGTACTTGAGGAGGAAATCCCTATTTTTGGTAGCAGAATGGTTCCCTGCTATTTCTTCAGATTACAGTTCCAACCTTCAATGATTCCTTTGAACATAGTGCACAATATGGTTTTTTTGTGTGTTTCTGGCATTGGTTGTCTAGAGTCACTTTTGTTAGCCATACAAAAGAGCTTAAGATTGCAAATCTTTGCTTTTATTGTGTGGTTGGGTGCAACACACGTTGACAAAGTAAATTTCAGTGACCATCACATTTTTCAAGATAAGGATTTGCAGATAGTACAAAAGAAGTCAAGCAGAGACATGAGAAGACAATTGAAAGAAACAAGCTACTAATGAAAGAGAATGCATCTTTGTATAAAAAAAACTCAGACTTCTCAGATTACAGTTGAAGGAACAAGCAGTCCCAGCAGCTAGACCACTTGGATTAGAGGCCCTTGCTCAAATTGTCACTTCTATGGAAGGAGAGTTGCAAGCTGAAACCCATCAGGAGGAGATTACAAGTCTAGATAGAGAGAAAGGAGCTTCACCTAAGAAGCCTTGAGGTCTTTGTACTCTTGCAGGTAATCGAGATTCATCAAATTTTGATTTTTGGGTAAGTTTCTGTTTTCGGTGGTTTAGGTGAGCCTGTGTGCTCATTAACCACCGAAAAGGATGGATGACTCCATGGCCCAATACTAAAGGCACCAGGTCTGTCAGGTTCTTGGAGACCTCGCAGGGAGGTCTCCATCCCAGTTGGAGCCAGATGTTAGCGATAAAAAATGCACTGGCATTTTTGAAAGAATGATGCCTAATATTGTAGGGAATATTTGACTAGCTTCCTGGGCTCCAAATGAAGATTTGAAAGCACCAGTGGAAAGCTTAGGATTTGCATATGTTGATTGACTATTTAAGCACGCAAAACAGACTCTCCATGACTGAGAAATTTGATTTTGAAAAAATCTGCGCTTTCACCAGCGCAGAAGGCAAAATTATAACTAGCTAGATGGTGAAAGCTCTGCCTTTCACCAGCTAAGAAGAAGATTTTCGGGTAAATTAGCTGGTGAAAGCCTGTCACGGACAGAATAGCCGAATTTTTGCCCAGATCGGGATTTTTTGGGTTTGAATGGTTTGAAATCTTCTTCAATAAGCTAGTTATGAATTATCAAATCAAAATCTGAAGGCTATTCTTGGAGTGATAACACTACCCATGCTATGTCTTGATGATTGATGCGTGATTTCCCTTTCAGAAGTGTGGTTGCATAGTTGGTTCTCTGGGTTAGATAGCAGATTTGATCTGTCAAAAGAACTCCATCTCATACTTGCATGTGCCATAATGGAGTAGATAGCCTCTCTGTGAAAGACAACCAAAGTGTGTTTCAGTTTGCTAGTTTGTTTTGTTTCCAGCATTCATAATCTAGAGTAGTTCTATACTCATGACATTAGAATTACCTTTCTTACTGGTGTCTTGTAACTCTGTTGATTACGAATCCCGGATTGATAATTAATGAATGCATTATACTAAAAATATAAGCAGCACAACAAACCTACTATCCTTTTTTTTTCCCCACCTTTTCATAAAAGTATTATGAAAATATTTACAGGTCTTAATGCTCATATCAAGAAGTTTATTATACCACTTTCTTGCATTTTCTACTAGATAGGTAGAAAAAAGTTTCATGACTACAACTTCATCATCATTATTAATTAGATGATTTTGAAAACATGCATAAAAGGTATCCACATTCTCTTCAACATAGATGACATTGTTGACAGGAAATTTAGGCAACCACTTATGAAACCTCTCATGCACATCATGAGGGTACCCCAGATTCTGAGCATGTCTAAAGGCTTGAAGGCATTGATAACCCATGGTTGTAAATCCATTGGAGTTAAAGGAATTCTTTGACCAAAAAAGGACTTTAAACTAAAGGGGAGTTATGAGTATGTCTCTTCTTATACACCTTGGTAGGATTAACA
>SNQJ01S0017040.1:44851-55662 GCA_010110895.2 Picea sitchensis
CATGGGATTATGAGGCATGAACCTTTATGGGTGACATATGAAAACCAAACCAAAAGAAGGGATAATGGATATGGGAGAGATGGATAGTGTTATGTATGAATTTGGATATGGACGTACTACCCCTATCAATCCCAGCCAGTAGTACAAGTTTTCTCAAGAGTGACAACACTTAACTAAGAGATGATGATGACCACTAAGTTGAGACAAGGAAAAAGGTATAAATTCAAATAATCATGATCCATAATCCAATTCAAACCATGATCATTATTTTCATTCCAAAAAAATTGAACATTATCTCTCGATATGAAGTATGACTAGGGTACATGATGTGTGTCATGCACTATATCATTTGATGTGAGTAGTTGAGCATAAAATGGAAGGCATATATAGGCAACTACCTGTGGATAATATGGAATGTCATCATCGAAACTGTTTTCTAAAATGTGGATGATGGAGTGAAAATGTGTTGACCCTGCACATAATAGATCTAGCTAGAAATTGACATACACAGTTGCAAAGAAAATAGAAGAAAAGAGAAGCAAGAGAGAAAGAATGGAAAAATTCTCATTAACCAAATTAATGCACTATAATTTACACATGATATACTATGTATAACTCAACCAATGTGCATTGGAGGAGAAGACAATGTGCCATAGTGGTGGTATAGAGTGATATGGACACACAATAACATTTACGGTAGTAAACTGCCACCTAGTCTAGTCTCTCGGGAAGTTACAGGAGTGAACTGCCACCTAGTTGAGTTAGCTAGTCTATCAGTATTCAGTTAACTGACTGAAACGGAGTGAAGTGAGGAGGAGATTAGGAAATCATGATTAATGTGATAGTTTGGTGATGATCCCAAGGACAATGAGCATTAGGTGGTGATGATCCTAATCCTGCATGGTGATAATCCCAATATAGCATTCAGACTCCACTCAACTAATCAAACTGCAGTGAAAAATGAAGAGAATATTCTCCTAGAGGAATATTCTCCCCTAAACTTTAGGAGTCTGGATAATGACTAATAAACATAGGGGAAACCTTAGGAAAACAAAATCATAGGTGTGTGTGAGGTACTCCAACACCCCCCCTAAACATCGCTATGGTGAAAATAAAGAATGGGTCTCGACAACAAGGCCATGTTAGGTATTCAAATACAAAATATACATTGAAATAAAACAAGGAAAGAGGGAAAACCTCATGGGAAACCCCCCCCTCAAAATACAATGTATGTAAAAAGAAGAACTGACATTTGCTAGGAAACTGTGTCCTTCACTCCAAGAGGACTGCGTAGAGAATGAAACTTCTACTTAGTGAAGGTCTTGGTGAATATCTCTGTAGTCTCTTCTACTAAAGGACATAACTACAGGTCGATGATCCTCTCATGTACTAATTCCTGTTAGGCAAAAATATTGTCGTTTAATTCCGTTGGAGTACTTGCCCAACTATTTAATTTGTCAATCTGAGGTTCATAGGCTTACGAAGCACACGCACTATATATGCAGGACTGAAGTAGAAGTAATCTAATATAAATTGATGAAATGCAATTAATCTAGGAAAGCATTGAAAGAATAACTAGGAAAACATGAAATTAACCTAGGAAGCAATACAACATGTGAAGAGTTGAATGACAAAATACATATGTGAGCTCACACAATATATCAATCTCAAGTTATATTACAAGAGTCAAATGACAAAGAATGAAAGAACAACAAAGCTAAGAATCCCCTTCTCCTAATTACAAGACCAAATTATGAATTACATGATCTCTAAATCTCCAAGCTAATCCCCCAATTATGAATAACATGATGACACTCATGAAGAGAGAACACTCTCTTATATAAATGAATGTCATAATTATAGATCCACTATTCTCTCAACTTATTCCTTCAAATCATCTAGTCATATCTTGGATAAGATATCCTATCAAAATCTCCATGATCTTGTCCTTTGAATATGCTTGAATGATTGTCCCAAATATTCTTCAAATCTTCAAATCTTGAATATGAAATTCGAATTTGAGGTTAGGTGGTAATATTTGAATTTGTTAAAATCTTCAAATATGCCTGCACACATCATCAAACTCATCCAACCATGATATACAATGAAAATATGTCATTTTTCTAATATTTAATCACAAATTCACTTATAATACTAAAATGAATACAATGGACAATAATAAGGAGAAACCCAAGTATCATTAAGGAAATGGTGTGATGGAAGGTTAATGGGACGATGAAATGTAAGGAATAGTGAAGGAAAAAGATGATATAAAAGTGACATTTCTGAGGCCCAACAATTCCAAGATGTAGTTCATGTGGATCTCGATGTGCTTCATCCATTGCCTCTGAACTGGATCTCTGTAGAACTTCAGAGTGCTCTAATTGTCACACCAGATGACGATTGACCGATGAAACTGAATGCCCAACTTAGTGAGAAAATGTTGTATCCACATAGCCTGAATGATTATGTTAACTACCCCTCTATAATCTGCCTCGGCTCAAGATAGAGCAATAACAACTTGCTTCTTGCTCAACCAATAGATAGGCCCGAAACCAAGACTGAGTGAGTAACCATATGTGGAGTTGCGATCAATGTTGTCGCCAGCCCAGTCATAATCAATGAACCTGATGAGGTCCAATATAGAGTATGTTGAATAGTAAATCCCAAAGATGATGGTGTCCTATATGTATCGAAGTATATGCTTTGCAACCTTCCAATGTAGCTCATGCGGCTCTTGTATGAACCTGGAGACTGCTCCAACTGCATAGGAGAGGTCTAGTCTGGAGTGTGTGAGATACAACAAGCTTCCCACTAGCTATCTGTACAGTGTGTTGTCAACCAGTGGAGTGTCCTTTCCATCCTCAAGTATGACTCCTAATAGAAAAGGAGTCGGGGCAAACTTGTAGTCTGTCATGTGAAATCTCTCAAGGAGATCTCATGCATACTTGGCCTGAGACAGTTTTATGTATGATGCATCCTAACTGATCTCAATTCCAAGGAAGAAATGTAGTGGACCCATGTCCATCATCAAGAACCTATCATGTACAATCCTCTTGACTGCGGAAATCGCTGAATTTGAGCAATCGATGATCATCAAATCATCAACATACAGAACTAGGAGTAGAATTGAATCAGTCATCCTGAGCATGTAAACATTTGAGTTTGACTTACAATGTACAAAGTTTTGTGACAAAAGGTAGGAGGCCATCTTGGCATACCATGCCCTCGGAGCTTGCTTGAGGCTATAAAGAGACTTCTTTAGTCGATAGACCAAATATGAATATTGCATAAACCCCTGGGGTTGCTCCATATAGATATCCCTATAGAGATCATCGTGAAGAAATGAATTATTCACATCCATTTGATGGAATTACCATCCCTTGGCTACCATAATGAAAAGTTCCAAATGTATCGAATCCATCTTCGCTAATAGAATGAAGGTCTCATCATAGTCAATGCCATGCACCTGCTGAAAGCCTTTGGAAACTAGCTTGGATTTGTATCTACTAATATGTCCATCCGCTTCACTCTTGGTCCTATAGACGCATTTGCACCTGAAAAGTTTCCTTCCTAAAGGAAGTGGAACCAGATACCAAGTCTGGTTCTCGAGGAGGGAGTTGTGCTCCTCCTGCATGGCATATTCCCAGAAGGGATTTCCATCAACCTCACCATAAGACTGTGGATCTGAAGAATGAACTAAGAAAATATGCCTCGGTGGAAATGGTTTAGTGGTAGTGAGTGCAAGAGGAGGCTTCTCGAAATTAGATCGATTCCTCTTAGTATCAGTTGGATCCCCAACAAGAGCCCCTGCATCCTGAAGAATATTTTGGGCCCACTTTGGCCTCTTCTCTGGCTCTGCATCAGCATCTAGATGCACTGAATTTGCATATGACTATACTGAATCTGTATCTGAATCATCTAAACCCTAGGAATCATAACTCTCATCTGAAGAAGATTCACCATGTGCATGCTCATCATCTCTGACAGGTGGAAGAAAAAAAATGTATGCATGTGGTTGTTGAGGTAAATGCAAGACATTTTCCTCGAATTGGACACTATTCTCAATGATAAGCCAGTTCGAGGAAAGTTCAATCAGTCTGTATCCCTTCACACCATTGGGGTATCCAACNTGTGCTCTGTGGATCAAGTTCCTTCCTCTTCTTAGAGGGAATCCTGGCCCATGCACGTGAACCAAAAATATGGAAGTGGGTCACTTCCATTTTGAGGCCGCTCCAAGCCTCATAAGGGGTCTTATCCTTGACAGATCTATGGGGAGATCTGTTTTGGATGTAGGTTGCATAATTAAGTGCTTCAGCCCATAATCTATGTGGAAGTGACTTTGCATGTAGCATGCAAGATGCCATCTCTTTTAAAGATCTATTTTTCTTCTCAGCAACTATGTTCTGTTGCAGAGTATAAGGAACCATGTGCTACAACTGAATCCCTGGCACATGACAAATATTTTGTATCTCATGGTCAAAATACTCTCCCCTGTTATCTGTTTGGAAGACTTTGATTTTCTTTCATGACTGTGTCTCAACAAGGGATTTGAAATCTTTGAGGTGTTGAAAGACCTCTTATTTTTTCCTGAGAAAGAAAATCCATGTGAATCATGAGATATCATCAAAAAAAATGATAACATACCTCGATTTATTGATTGATGGATGCAGAAAAGGGCCCATCAGGTCACTATGGATTAAATTTAAAGGAAAGGAAGCCTTATGAGTCTTTCCTTTGTCAAATTTCTCTTGAGGTAGTTTTCCAAGAACACATCCCTCACAAATTCCTCTAGAGAAGTGGATGCCAGGTAGACCATCAACCATTCCCTGCTTTCTAATATGTTGCATATATATTAAATTTAAATGCTTGAACCTTTCATGCCATATCCTACTACTTTCATCAAAATGGGTAAGCAGTAATGCAGAATTTGGTTCAATAAATTCAGAAAATGTGTAGAGTCTAGATTGATGACTTACCTCACTGATAACAACCCTGAAATTGGGTTGCATGTCATATATACACACTGCATCAGGTGTGAATATGACTCTCTTTCCAATGCCAAATTTAGTCATCTGATACACGGAGAGAAGATTGATGGAACTTTTGGGAATGTGCAACACATTATCAAAGCTTTTGTTTGTGAGTCCAATCCTTCCTTTACCAGTGACCTCAACTGGAGAGTTATCCCCCATCAGAATAAGAGGACCTTTTCATGCATCTAATGAATAATAGAATTATTTTGTGGTATCCATGTGGTGTGATGTCCTTGAATCTAGGATCCAAGCATTGGGAGAGGATCTGATGGCAATCAAAGCATGGATAGAATTTCCTTTCTTGGGATTCTGATCTTCTGGCTTCTTCTTCTTGGAACCCTCGGGGATGCGATCTCCAAGGTTTTTTTTTTTAAGTATTTGGTTCATCATATATATATATTTTTATGCATACATGTAGATTCTGGATGGAATGCTTTATGGAAGTAAGATAATTTCTCCCCTTTTCTTCCCTTTCCCCCTTTGGATTCAAAGGCATTGTGGAAGGGTTTTGAGTACTCTTCCTTCTTTGGATTTGCATGTTCTTTCGTTTTTTCTTTGTATTTATATTTATGATATTGATGACTGCTACCATATTGCATAGTAAGTGCATATGCCTTTGGACCTTTGATTTTTCCAATATTGATGAGATTTCTCTTCTCTTGTGTCAGAGACTCGATAAAGTCCTCAAGAGAGGGCATCTTCCAGGTAGATCCAAATGTGAATCTAACTGAATGAAATGTGGATACAAACATTGATTATTCTGGACCAATTTTGGAGAGAATGGTGAGAACCATTTGTTTCTCCTCCTTATATTTATCAACCCCGCAAGCTTTGATTTGCGACAACAAATCTTTATATTTGGTAAAGAAATATTGGAGATTCTCAAAGGTTTTTAGATCTAATGTGAGCAATTCCACCTCAAGAAAGTGTCCCATAATCTCTTCCTGTTTGATGATGATCCCAATGATGCATGGTGATAATCCCAATGTAGCATCTAGACTCCACTCAACTGATCAAAATGAAGTGAAAACTGAAGAGAATAGTCTCCCATAAATTTAGGAGACTGGATAATGAATAATAAACATAGAGAAAAAATTAGGAAAAAGAAATCATAGGTATGTGTGAGGTACTCCAACATGGAGAAAAAATATCCTCTAGCTACCCCTAGATGTGATGGGGTAATAGGGTTGACTGTATTTGTTTCCTGTTGAGCTTGTTGTTTGGGTTGGATTCCAACTTGAGACCCTATTCCTACCCCTTGTCTCGATGATGAGGGAGATGATTTTGAATTATTTTATGGGGATACTTTCTTTGTATTAATCTTTCTTCCTATAATTTTCCATTTCTCCTATTTTTCATGTACATGAGGTGTCTATTTTATCACCTTGCAATTGCTTGCAAAGTGGCCATACTCATGGTAGAATTTTTATTTGAAATGAAATAGTTCATAGTCCAGGGATTTTTCATGCTTCCAGTTATCTAAGGTTAGAAGGATTTCTTTAGGAACACCTTTCTCTAGGTAAACTTTGATGCATAACCTGGCATAGGAAAACATTCCATATTTTGGAATGGTTTTGTCTAGATATCTCCCAAGGGATTTATTAATTCATTTTAGGGTTTCATCATTCCAAGAATGTATTCGAAGATGTGGAAGTTGCACTCAAACTAGAACAACAGATGGAATATTGTTTTCTAGGATGAAATCAATATACCACATATTTAAATACATCCCTATTGTCCCCATGAAGTAAGGTTCACTTATAAAAATTAATTCGATATCTTCTTTAGATTAAAAAAGGAATGTGTATTATCCATGAACACAATAAAAGTATGTCAATTGTTCCTTGAAGTAAACTTGTTAGTGATAATGAATTCAAATAGACATATCCCTTGGGGGAAACCACGCCCTATTAAATTTTCCAATAATTCCTCTCTTAGCCATCAACATAGCCATTTTTCAAGAGTTCATTCTAGGAATAGGGATTTTTTGTATTTTCTCAGTTTGTTTGATAAAGAGAGTTGGATGGCCTTTACTTTTCACAATCATAGTTGCAACCATAGTGAGAAATGTGGAAACCTCTTTTTTGGGAGGGGGTTTTGATCCCTCTCCATGGGAAGAATCCATCGCTAACCAAGCTTCAGTAGATGTCCAGGTTTTGTAAGTGAAGGTCATGCATGATTTTCTTCCCTGGATTTGAGGGAAAATTCTAGGAATGCAATTCAATAATTTTTTACTAAGTTGTTTGTTGCATTGATTTCAATGTTTGTATAGTGGAAAAATGATACATAAAGACATTTCCCCACTATTATGAAGCAATTGAATAGATGTAATTATAAGTAAATCATTACACTCAGTGAAGAAAATTAGTAGTGAGTTAGCAAATAACTAATCAATCAGATGCTCTGATAGTTTGACAATAGAAAATGAATTAAAGTAAAATCCTTACATGACCTCGAAATCACAAGTTGATATAATGGCAATCATGAAAAAAAATGTCACATGATTCCAAAATTTCAAACTACAAAGGCCTATATGGTGAGAATTCAAACCATGAGGTCAAATAAGTCGCACTTTTTTAGTTTATGTTGGGCCTAGGTGCATAAGAATCCACAACAAAATCTCACTGTGAAATGGAAATTACAACCTCATTAAGTGAAAACCAAAGGTAGGGGAAATCTCTTGAATACAAAGTACATCAACTTCATTGTATTGCATAAATTGTATTTTTGTAACATTGATAATTTTCAACAAAATTATTCACTCCATTTCTCTTATTATAGTGCATTTATTTTAGTGTTTATATAGTGGATAATTTTAGTATTATGTTTTGTGCATTGATTTCAATGCTTATATAATGGATACAGGTGATATGAAAAACATTTTCTAACTATTTTGATACGATTGATTAGATAGAATTGTAGGGAAATCATTACACTTGATAAAATAATTTAATAGTCATAGGTAGTGAATAACTAATTAATTATATAGTCTAAGCACAAGAACACATAAAAATAATTAGAGGAAAAGGCTTACACAAGCTCCAAATCACAATTTGATCGAACTAGAATCGGATCAAATCATCCAATGTTTCCAACTGTAAAGGCCCTAGTGGTGATAATTTGAATCAAGAGGTCATATAAATACAACTTTTTCAACTTTTGTTGGGCCCGAGAGCCTAAGAATTCACAATAAAAGGAAATCGTCAACTGGAAACCCAAGTTAATAAAGTCAAAAACTATGTCACATGACACGAGTACATGGGACACATAGGACATGACAACACCAAAATTAGGACACGTACGACAGAAATACAAAAATAAAGAAATAAATATTAAAATTATTTTAGAAACTAGGACATTTACAAAATATTGATACGCCATACATGATGCAACTGATTACTAGTACTACATCAATAATTAAGTCATCAAAATCAAAATGTATTACATAAATGCTAAGTCATTGATATTATAGGTGGGAATGACAATGGAAAATAAAAAGTAGGGTGGATACCAGAACCATAGATAGAAGAATATAATGTCTCGTGGTTGTTAGTAGTTGTGATCCATGTAAAAATCATCCTCCATCCTCCTCCTCTTTTATATCAAATCCAATTTCTACATTTTCTAGTGTGGAGGATGATCCCTCAATAGGACCACCATCATCAAAAGTGATTGGCTATAGCACTGGCTCATTAAGATCCAAGTTGGATAATTCCAAATCAACATTTCTATCCAAACCCATATCATTAGGAAAAACATCCCACATCTTTGTCTTTCCCTTCAATCACTCCTCCCTCTACCTATAAATAATATCGAGGTTGGAGTGTGTTACTACCCAAACAAGTAACACTCGAGGGATTGCTGGTGGGGATTAGATAGTACAACATGGTAAATGCACCACTGTCACCATAGTATGATCTCCCCTTCCCTTTATGCTAGCTCCAAGAGACCAAGGGGGGGTGTCCCAACCCTTCTAACTACACACCTCAATACACATTAGATAAACTAGGGCCTTAGTAGCCAAATTCCTTAATAATGTTCAACCAAGAGTTAGATAAAAACCACTGAAATGTAGATAGTTAGGAGATTAATTTAATAAGTGTTAAGACTTGAAATAAGTAATTACAACACAAATACAAACTAGCACTATTAAATCTCTCTTTAAATGGAAAAATATGTACCTTTTACTGCATAAGAGTGAGATCTTGTTGCAAAAATCAAGGGTGATTGATATACCTGAGTTATAACATGATTGTATTTTTTAAATTGGACCATATTTATACTATCCAAAAATTCCATAATATGAAATAAATAATTTAACACGGAAAATTGCAAATTTGGACCTTGAAAAGTGACCCAAGAGTGATTAAAAGCACTTAAGATGAAAATAATTGGACACTTTCTGCATGGATAATGATATATTAGTATAAAAATAAGTCAAAATGACAAAAAGGAAAGAACAATGGAAAATACTTTAAACTTGCAAAAAATGGTGCAAATCCTCCTAAGGTTTGACTCAAAAATCTCCAAAGTGAAATATGATAGTGAACCTTAAAGGAGATGAATTTCGTTGTTAGAATACTTTTGACAAGTTTAATAAAAAATTCCAAAGTGAAATGAGAGCAAGGGTAGGGTAGATTTCACCTTTTTAGGGCTTAACCCTAGCTCTAGGGTTTCAATAATTCTATTTTTTTATTTTTTGATTAATTTCAAGAATTGAATAAACCCTTAAATAAGACACAAGAACATTAGATAAGACATAAAGAGTAATATAACATAGATTATTTTCCTCCTAGGGATAAAAATGATTGATTTAGCTCAATCCCATGGAGGAAAATGTCTAGAAAAATAATATAAACCATTGGTTTCAATCTAGACAATGAAATAAATATTTTTTAGGGTATATATCTTTTATATTTTTTTTGTATTTTTGTATAAAAGAGAAGAATTAAATTTTAGGATTTTTGTTGGTGAATGTTGGGAGTTACAACATAGCCTTGTGCAACTCCTCAATGTATTTATCTTGCTAGTTTATGTAGAACTTGAAAACATAACATTAGTCTTTGAAAAACATGCCAAGAAGAATAACCAAGAAAGATAGAGCTCCAAGAATTGATGCCAAAAATGCATCAAGTAAAGATCTTCTATTAAATGGCTCCAAGAATAATCTCCAACCATTCACAACAAAATGAGTGAGAGGAGGGCCTATATTTATAGATGAGGATACCGCCTTCTCTCCACTCTTTATTACTCTAAAACAGGATAAGGAATAAAATAAGAAGACGTGTCATCCACAGAAATCAGAGAATAAGTCAAAAAGTACAATTAAATGATGCTTTGCATGTTAAAAACCACATAGAAGGGGACAAATTTAATAAAATATGATTTAAAAATGATCAAATAATGTCCATAAATCCTTGAATTATGTCTCCAAAGATTTACCATATCCATAACTAAGGTCAAGATATCTCCATGAAGCATAAAAGTGACCCTCCAAGTCAAAAAATTTGTCATAAAAACCCCAATAAGAAAAATGATGTCAAGCTTCTAAGAGGGCCCTTTTGGAATTTTAGGTACATAATTTCACTTGAATAGGGATGGAGAGGGTTTATAGCAAGGCAAGGAATATTCTTTGGCCATCCAAGTTGCAATGTCTATCTCAAAAGAGGGGTACAACCTCACCCCAAGCCTTAAAATTGCCCCAAAAGTGGACGACTTCTTCAATTTTCTTCATAAGTGATCAAAAAGTGGTCACAAAGTGCATCCACAATAATA
>SNQJ01S0017040.1:76074-87249 GCA_010110895.2 Picea sitchensis
ACATCAACAGGCTCCTGGCCTTCAACACTTAGGCACCCTGGCCTAACAAAACTCATAAGCTTACAGCTTATACAAAACTTGGCTCACCAGCCTATAGAACATATTTACAATTCTTTGCATATACACGATCTGCAACGGGGCTCAGCCTTGTGGACACTACATGCATAAAACCCCTTTTACCTGAACAAGTGCTCAAAGACATTATACTAATCTACAATCCAAGTTTGGAGGAAGTGACAGGAAGTCCTATTGGGTTAATTCTCACTGGATGTGGGGTGTTTCCGAGAGAAATAAAATCCAAGCCATGTGAGTGGATGAGGTGGTAAGGGATGTGTGGACAAGGGGTGTAGTGATAATAGTGAAATGCATGGTTTACCTGTGGGTTCCTTTGTAGAAGGTGAGTTGCATCTATCATGGATGCAAATGTTTCCAAGCCAATTCATGCCTTTTATCTGTATTCGTATTACTTTTTCTTCAAGAATCTAGTCAGGGGACACTGCCCTGGTGTGGTGACCTATGGTGGCAATGTTACCCATAAGAATTTCACAAAAATGAGAAGGTTGGATCATGATAAGACCCCCTTTCTCTTGGCTATGCCACCAAGAGCCACTACCCTGGCATGGTGACCAATTGCTAGTAGTTTCATACCACTGCATGCCCATGGAACTAATAGGTTGGCTTGTGATGAGACCCCCTATCCTCTAACTAGGTCTTGTTTTATTATTTTTATGGGTCCCTCTGTTTCTTTTTGAGAATCCTTTTACTTCTTTCTCGGGGATCCCTAGGTGAAGCATTTCGAGGTTTCATTCTTTGGCTTCTATATTTTGCCAGCTTCTTTTACCCTCTAGGCCTTTAGCCCCTTCTTCCCACAAGGTAAGTTACAACCCTTAAATATTTGGCCAACCCAATGCCCGAACCAGTGTAATGGGATGGATGAGTGGGAGAAAGATGGAAAGTGGTAAGTATGGTGGGAGCAGATGATGACTTCTCATGAATTCCCCCTAGTGGAAACTCAAAACCTTATGGGCACAAGCTTACTAGGGCATCCTGTCATTCCCCCCAGATATGGTCAAGTGGATAGGTATAAGATCCAAGCACCCATTAGAAACAAAAATAATTGAATGCAGATATTCAAAGGTTTTGAGGATCATAATGACACATACCATGATACCCGGACTCATTACCTCATGGAGAAAGATCCATTTCTGCTATAGGACCAGGCCAAGGTGATGGATGCTGCTACTGCTGACAAAGTGGAGGCGATGAAGGAAGAGAAGATGGGCCCTCCAAGGCCATGCTCAAGTTGATCTGGTTCTCGGTACTCCATGTCTAGGACCTATGGGCCTCGAGACATAATCTCCTTAGTTATCCCTAAAGTGGGGGATAACATCTGGCTCCAACTCGGAAACATGTGCTCACCATAGAGCGCATTAGAACTTCATCATCTCTGGCATAACCTGTAACCTACTTGATCTCAACATAAAGTTGTTAGCAATCATTTTGGGTGGTGATATCACCCCCAAATCATATATATCAAAAATGAAAGCAAGCATATATACAGATGAGAAAACAAACTACTCTAGCATGAAATGCAAATGGTATGTACAATGAATGCAAATGCCTACTTACCTGTACTTACCTATCGGTTGAATGCTAGGTGTAGTCAAATGACCAGTGAAACCATCCTAGCAATGTCTCACAATACCTGCCTTTATTCTTCATCATAAACCAAAACAGTGACAAGTTAAGCATAAAAATAACATGGGTTAGAGAATGTATTGTATCGTCGAAAATCATAAAGTCTAACTCATGGAGGCAGGTGGGAGGGATAAAATCATGCCAAGTCATTTTCTGAGGAAAGTTCTCAATCCACTTTAGGAAGGGATCGTGAAAAATCAAAGGTTCAAAAAACTGATTCAAAAGGTCTGCAAGTTGGCTACCTAGGACGTCCTCATAATCTGAAGCCTGGGAGAGGATTGAAAAGGATCTAGTAGATGACTGAAAAACTCTTAAGGGAAGGTTGAAAATTTGAGATGACAAACTTTTTCGTGAAGTATTCAATCTTCTCTTGAGATCTAGGGTTTTCCTCAGAGGAAACTTAATACAAAAGGCATACTCACCAACTACACCTTTAGAGACATAGCAAGGTAAAGTAGTTAGAGGTGGTAGGAGAAATTTGTCACAAGGATCCTTCTATGGGAAAATGATGTCCTTACTCCTATCAATATATGGGCACAACGGTGGTTGATAATCTTCTTCATGGAATAAATTCAAGTGCTCATAGGAGTATTCATCAAAAACATCAAGGCATGACAGAAAAGTATCAGGAAAATATGGGACTAGGTCAAACTTGGGTGTTTGGAAAGTATTGGTAATTATATCACCTCCTTGTTTCCCCTGTTCAAGAGTAACCTGTTGTGATAACTATAAAGGAAACACTTGGAAATGACTCTCAATGTCATAAATGGGGTCCATATCATAACCAAATATATCCCACCTATGTCTCCCAACATGTATGAACTCATCAATGTTATCAACCATGTCACTATATGTATCATAACATGCAAGATTGGAAGCATTCAAGGACTCATTTATCTCCTCCTCATCTCCCACATCATAAAGTAGAGAATCATCAAAATTTTGGAGAGGAGGGTAACTTACGGTGTTGGTTTCTTCTTGTGCAGGAGCTTTGAGGACTTGGGTGTCTTCAACATGCAACATTGTTTCATCCTCGTGAGTTTATCCTTCATCTTCAACTGTACAACAAGTAAGATCTACTTCGTTCGAGGATTCCATTTCTCCTTCACTCTCTGGATCATGGAACAAGGTAATATCAAAATCCTGAAAAGGAAAGCAATTAACCTCATTATTTTCTTCTTGTGTAGGGGGAAAAGGCTCGTGGATGGCTTCATCAAAAGGAGGGCATGTTGATACTTCATCATTGTGTTTGGGTTCCATCTCCTCAATTGTGTTTTCAACGATCATTTTCTCTTGGAAAACCTCATAAAGATCTTTCTCCTTAGCATTTCATTGGTCAATAACTTGTTCCCCTTCTTCCTGGAAATCAAAGGTAAAAGTTCCAAGGGAAACTAATCTTTCCAAACTGAGAGTGTATGAGGTATCCTTAGGGTCATTGATTTTGGTCCCTAGAGAGAAGATATGTTTTCCCTTGGACAAAGAAATGTTTTCCTCAATTTGCGTGGCCATGTTATAAGCTTCATGGAGTGTTTTTGGCCCCTTTTTATTTAGAACAAACCCTAAGTGCACCAAGAGTGTATTGGTATAGAGATACACGAGGTACTTTTCTTCAGGAGTATAGGTTGCAGGAATTTGATATAGCAATCTTTGAAACCTAACCTTGAAATCCATGATAGCCTTGTTCTTAGTTTCTCTTATATATTCGAGTCCTTTTAGTAACGTTTGGATATCTTTCAATATCATACCCCAGTTCCTGAGAAAGGTCACTTCTAACTGGTCCATAGATGTGATGCTAGAAATAGGGAGATTATCATACCATTTTCTAGCATTCCCATGAAGAGTGGTAGAGAAACATTTCATCACCAAATCTTCAACATCATCACTGATAGGATGGAGTTGAAAGAAGGACCAAAAATCAACCATATGATAGTCATCTCTTTCCCCATCACTACCAGTGAATCAAGGGAGCCATTTTTTGTACTTCGGGGGCATTTGTCGAGGGTATCTCAGGATTTTACTCATGTCTAGGGGTTTGAAATTTCTCAGGTCCCATTAGGAATTCATAGTTGGCTTCGTCATCAGTGGAGTTGCCAGATAATTTTCTTGAAATTATCAAAGAAATAAGGGAATCATCCCTAGTGGAGTCGCCAGGTAAGATTATAAGATAAAGATTCTTGAGGAAAGGCTTATCGAAAAGTGTCATCTATGAGGAGAATTGACTCAGTGTTCCCCCTCAACGGCTCCAAAATGTTATCACACAGTTTGTACTTGGAAGTAAAGGAAAGGTAAAAGGAGATAAACTGACTTAACTGGAGACTATCCTATCACTGTCACCTCAATAGGATATCTCTTTCTATTTAGGGTGGTAGGCCCAAGGGAGACGTCCCCAGTGACCTAAGGTTTTGAGAAGGCAAAGGGTAAATGATAAGGCAAAGGTTTCCCTCTCACAAGCCACCACCGATCAGAAAGTCTGGCTAAACAACCAATAAAAGACAATAATAACCAGAAATGTACCTGCCCAGAATAAAGCAACAAGAAACTATATTTTCAAGCTCACTTGCTGGTTAGTACTTCATATAATCAGGGACTTTCTAGATATAAGCAATTGACTAATATATTGATGAAGTAAGAAAAGATGTATAAATGACAATAGTCACAATACGATACTTCAATAATAAATGCTTCAAAATGAGCAATAATAACTAATTATCAATATCATAACACCAACATTCATCAGAAGCAAGTATGCATTAATCCTTTCAATTGCTTTTAGAAGCTTTAAGTGTTGCAAAGTATAATTATAACTCAAAGAATAATAGTAGCAACAACTTAGCAGGTCAATCTACACTAGGGTTAGAAAGGTCTTATTAATTTCTTAAATATTTGGATGTTTATAGATTGTGATCAAAACAGTCAAGAAAAAGGTCTTAGACTTGTGCATTCATAGGGAAAATGGAGTCAAAAATAGATGCAAGAGTTGAAGGGACAATATGATAATAGTATCACCAAAGACAAGAGGAATTTGATGGTGAACTGTTGATAAGCCAAGGCTTCAACCATCAAACCCTAGGGGAAAACGACTCACTAAGGTGTAGTAACCCTAGGCCTTAGTGTGTTTTCCTCCTTCCTTAGCTCAATGACAAAGTAAAAATGGCTAAGGTGAGGTACCAGGGTAGGGTGTTGCAATGGCAAGGCCCTAGCAATGTCTTCAACAACAAAAATGGCTCATTGGCATAATCTAGTAGGGATTTAAAATAAGGACACCAACATGTGCTTATTTCCTAGGGTTTATCCCAACAAATTTCATTAACAAAGTGCAAGTAAAATACTATAATCATTCAAGTAAGGGAAGGATTGCAAAAATTCACTTACATTTACCAAGCATTCATCAAGCCAAACCCTAGTTCTAAACCTTCCACCAAGAAAATTACCAAAAAGAGCCAAAAAGAGCCAACTTCAACAAGTGTGCACTAGTATTTCAGCCAAACACCCTAAAGGAGGGCGCAAATTTTAGACCTCACACAAGTGTGAGTGAGAGATGATGAATAAAACAGAGTTTTAGCTCTCTTACTTATACCATACCAATGACCTTAATTTAATTTTAGGTCACAAAAGGCCGACAAAGCCAAAAATACATAAAAATATTGTTTTTAGATTAAATGTCAAAATCAAACCCTAAATCAATCAAAGATAAAGACGCCATGCCCTTTTACGGTGACGTTATCCCCTTCTAGGGAAACGTTGGCCTCCTAGAGAAAAACGTTAGGCCTCCTTGGGCCTTTGTAACATGCCACACGTGCCATAATTGCCTCCTAAAACATCCACAAGTACTCCATGACATCATGAATGTGCTGGTGGAAAAGGCACAACCCCCCTAGGTAAGGATCTACCAAGCTGCCTCTGGTGGAACGTCCTCCTCCTCTCCGGTGAAAACCCTCTGATCTATCTTTGCCCCCTGCTGGGGTCTCAGCATCCATCTGGTGGGCTTTCATCCCCATGGAAGTCCGAATTGATCATCTCCCCATGTGTACCTGTTCATCTAGTATGGTCCTGAAACATCAACAAATATGCCCTCCATGGGCTCATAAGTGACAGGGATCATAGCAATTTCAATCACATCTAATAAACAATTTTATTAAACATGTGCATAAAACCCCTTTTACCCGGACAAGTGCTCAAAGACATTATACTAATCTGCAAGCCAAGTTTGGAGGAAGTGATAGGGAATCCTATTGGGATAATGCTCATTGGGTGTGGGGTGTGTCTGGGAGAAATCAAATCCAAGCCATGTGAATGGATGAGGTGGTAAGGGATGTATGGACAAGGGCTGCAGTGATAGCAGGGAAATGCATGGATTACTTGTGGGTGCCTTTGTAGAAGGTGAGTTTCACCTATCATGGATGCAATTTTTTCCAAGCCCATTCATTTCTTTTATCTTTATTCTTATTTCTTTTTCTTCAAGAAGCTAGTCAGGGGACACTTCCCTGGCATGGTGAATAGTGGTGGCAATGTTACCCACAAGCATTTCATGGAAATGAGAAGGCTAGATCGTGATGAGACCCCCTTTCTCTTGGTTATGCCACAAAGAGCCATTACCCTGGCATGGTGACAGCTGCTGGTAGTGTCATACCACTACATGCCCATGGACCTAATAGGTTGGCTCGTTTGGAGACCCCCTATCCTCTAACTAGGTCTTGTTTTATTATTTTTATGGGTCCCTTTGTTTCTTGCTGAGAAGCGTTTTACTACTTTCTCAGGGATCCCCGGGCGAAGCATCTCGAGGTTTCATTCTTTTGATTCTATCTTTTTCCAGCTTCTTTTACCCTCTGGGCCTTTAGCCTCTTCTTCCCATAAGGTAAGTTAAAACCCTTAAATATTTGGCCAACCCAATGCTCGGACCAGTGTAATGGGATGGATGAGCATGAGAAACATGGAAAGTGGTAAGTATGGTGGGAGAGGACGATGGATTCTCATGAATCCCCCCAGTGGAAACTTAAAACCTATGGGCACAAGCTTACTAGGGAATCTTGTCATTCCCACCAGATATGTGTTAGGTGGAACTATTGTTGTTTAATTCCGTTTTAGTATTTTCCCAACTATTTAATTTCTCAATACAAGGTTCATAGGCTTACGAAGCACATGCACTATATATGCAGGACTGAAGTAGAAGTAATCTAATCTAAATCATTGAAATGAAATTAATCTAGGAAAGCATTGAAAAACTAACTAGGAAAGCAGGAAATTAATCTAGGAAAGCAATACAACATGTGAAGAGTTGAATGACAAAATACATATGTTAGCTCACACAATAATGCTATCTCAAATTACATTACAAGAATCAAATGACAAATCATGAAGGCATAACAAATGAAAGAATACAAATCAAAGCTAAGAATCCCCTTCTAGGACTTCAAGCTAATCTAAGTCTAATCTCTCATCTCTCTCCCCAAATGAAGAGAGAACACTCTCTTTTATATATGAGAGTCTTGAAGATAAGATAAGAGTCTCATAATTACAGATCCACTATTCTCTCAGCCACTTTCCTATTATTACAAGATATGATCCCTTCAAATCCTAGACACATCTTTCACAAATCTTGGATAAGATATGCCATCAAAATCTCCATGATCTTCTCCTTTGAATATGCTTGAATGATTGTCCCAAATATTCTTCAAATCTTCAAAGCTTGAAGATGAAACTCGAATTTGAGGTTAGGTGGTAATATTTGACTTTGTTGAAATCTTCAAATATACATGTACACATCTTAAAACTCATCCAACCTTGAGATATAATGAAAATATGTTAATTTTCTAATATTTAAGCATAAATTCACTTATAATACTAAAATTAGTAAAGTGGAAAATAATAAGGTGAAACCCAAATGTATGTATGGAAATGGTATGATAAAAGGTTGATTAGGACCATGAAATGTAAGGAATGGTGAAGTGAAAAGAGGATATAAATGTGACATTTCTGAGTCCTAACTGTTATCACTCCAGGAAACTCTCCTAGGTTTTAAGTCAGAGATGCCTAGTAACTTAATATTTTGGTAACTGTTTTCTCAATAATAAGTGTGGGTTTGGATCAAGTCGGAGGACTGAATCATTTCTCACTCAAATCATGCATAAACACATTTAGATGGACAAGGCTTTTGACGAAAAATGTTCAAAGAGTTTACAAATAAAGGGATGTATGAAGAAATAACTATTATATCAGCAGAACCACATATAAAGCATATATGAATGGCTAATTACAATAATCACAGGAATACTTGAAAAGATTAACTTATGAATGCAATGATAAGATGACAGTTATCGGGCATAAACAAGCATAACAGCATGAATATAATATCCAGGTGAAAGTACAGAATAGATAAGAAGATGAAATCCGAACAAGTTATGGCAAAAGAATCTTTCTTTACTCAATATGAAAATGAGAAGTTTGAGTACATAATATAAAAAAGTCTCCAAGGTCGAACCTTTGGTTCCTATTCTACCTTTAGCTTTATATCTTTACAATGTAGTTTTGAGATCCTGAAAACATGGATCAAATATGCTAAAGATAGTAAATCAAAATTTAGTTGAAAAAGATGTGGAATGATCCCCAAAAATGAGGTCAATCCCAGATTTCATGGTCTTCCTCTCTTGTTGAGTGATGGTGTAGTGCAGGATAGCCTTCCAACGCTGAATGATGACTCTCCAAGAGATACAACTTCGAATCTGTTGATGTGAGTAAGTGTCCTGACTTTTTGTCTTTGTCAAAGATACCAAAAACCTTTGAAACACCTCCTCTTTCCATAATCTATCAAAATAGCTATTGGATTTGTCTTGACAATTCATCAAATGTTCATTCGAAGAGGTTTCAAACCTTTCCAACTCAAAAAACTTCGATCTATGTAAAAACTTGATCATTCTGGAAATGACAGGCTTTAAGTGGTTAACTTAGAAATCTCCTGAGTGAATTATCTATCGAAAGCCCTGTTTTCAGTGGTTAATGAACAGTCGTCCTGTTCGCCTAAACCACCGAAACTTCAGCTTTGAGAAAACTTCAAAATTTGCAAAAATGCTTACCTTGGATCCCTTTTTGATGTTCAAGGTTTCTTGGATGAGGCAGCCCTTGTTCGTGCAGATATGTGAACTTCTACTGGCTATGTGGAAGGCTCTGGTGTGTCTACCATGGTTGTAGCTAAGTTATCCAGAGTTTCCAATCCAGTTTTCTCCTGTGCTGGTGATTGAAACTCCTTTAACTTCAACCTCAGAATTCTAAGTTGTCTATACAGCTTCATGTTTTCCCTGATCAATACCCTATTCCTATCTTTAATCTTGTGACTCTTCTCTTTGAGGGTTTGATTTATTTTGAAAATCTCTTCATTTCTGTCAGTCAGGTCTGTATTATCTTTTTTAATCACCCTTTCCAGGACTTGCATTTTATAGACATGTTGCAGGAGTTTGTTGATTTTCCGTGATCTAGCTATTTTAGGCTTACTTGAAGAGGCTTCTGCCACTGGTTGATTGTGTGCCTCTGGAGGAGTTGGTGAAGGTAAATTGGAACAATAGTCTACACCTTGTTCAGTCTGTACATTACCATGTGTCTCTGCCAATTCTTGTTCTAGTTTTGAATCACTGTAAGGTAGGTTTAAAGGGTTATTTCCTGTAGCAGGGTCCTTGGACTGCTCACCTTCAAACTACATTTTTCTTTTGATTCTTTTCTTCTTGACAGAGGATAATTCTATGGTATCTCTTGGTGGTGAGATACCTTTCCTTTTCCTATGACTTCTTTTGGGACTAATAGTCTTCTTAGTGGCAGCCTTTTTACCCTTCTCCTGTTGTTGACAATCAGTCTAGAATTCGTTCTAGAAGAGGAAATAGTTCCAATCTATCTGCCTTTTCTTCAATGACTCCTTGACAATAAGAGTAATGAGTCCTTGGTGAGATAATCTGCTTGCCACCTTAGTGGGCTTGGCCTTGACCTGTTTAGACATTTTCGTGAGGGCTTTGTGCAAGAAAAATGGTAGATTAATCGGGGCTCTGCCTGTAAAATGGTTTAAAAGTTTAAAGTGATAGAACATCACTCTATTGTATCGCCCCTCACATGTTATGTAAACAAATATTGCTTTCAACAGGGATTGCCACTTTGGTTCCAAGTAAGACATTGGAATATCCTTCTTCCAAATCAAATCTTAATGTACAGGCAGCAAGTATGGCCTGAATTCGATGTTTGAAGGTATGGTAGACTTGAACCAACAGTCTCCTGATCTAAGTAAACCTGTATACTCAACAATGACAGCTTCATCAATGATAAACTCCTCCTTTCCTATTTTAGAAGACCTCCCATCATAGGAAATGGCAAAAGACTCAACCACCTGTTGATGAAAGTTGGTTAATTTTTCACAATATGAAAATACCCCGGCCTGTTTGAAGAATTATTCCACCTCTGAGTGAGCTTCTAGGGACCAAACCCCATCCACCTCAGACCTCAAAACTGGCCCTGCTTTCGGCATTGGTCAATGTTGACTGTACCTGCGATTATGGGAAACTGAGCGTCCAGGGAGACAAAGATTCTAGAATTTAGGAACATAGAGAGTATAACTCATGGAAAAGCCAGTGGGACAGGGTGACACAAAATTCAGATCACCGAGCTCAAACACTAACCAAGTTTCAGGCGACAAATTGACTAAGAGCATGCCGAAATTTTAGATTTTCGGTGGTATATTCATTTAAATTTGAAACAAGATGGGTTTTGAACTTGCCTGATAAATCGACCTGGCTTAATTGACTTGAGAGTGATTGCTGGACTCTAATGGCGCTTTCACAATCACCAGGGGAAACGGGATTAGGATCTCTGGAAACACGTTTAATTGATGAAATCGTGAACTCACGATTATCTTAGTAATCTCCAGAATTCAAAATGATAATGAATGAGGATTTAATGAGGGATTAACGGGATGATGATAGATCGTGTACTTGCGACTGGAAATGGAGGGAGGCTTCGTGACAACATGCATGAATTTGAGTATCACTGCCGTGTCTAGATTTTGAAAAGACAAATGCGGTTGAAAGGACAACAAGAGCTTCAAACTTTCGGATAGACACCATTAGAATGTGCATACCTTCCAACTTGATGAGCTTTCGGTGGTTACATTTTCATCATTGCGCCAACTCGACAGTTGGCTCATGCGAAAGCACGGGCTTTCCATTTTTACCATTGAAATGCTTTCGGTGGTTAACCGCATTCTTGCTTTGACCTCTTAACTGCCGGGAACAAAGGATTTCAGTGGTTAATGAGCGCATTTTAGGCTCGCCTAAACCACCGAAACCTGAGATTCTGACTTTTTCTTGACCAAACCAAATCAAAAATTTCTTTTGAGCTTATTTACAGAATACAGACTCTCTAACCTACTTACAAAAATTTAGGAATAAAATTTAGACCACAACCTATCACCTCAAAAGCAAAATTTCCACCAATTTATTTGAGGAG
>SNQJ01S0017040.1:87299-112739 GCA_010110895.2 Picea sitchensis
TTCCACCAATTTATTTGAGGAGATAACACTGGCTCCTATTGGGGATGAACACCTCCCTGTGAGGTTTCAAGAACCATAGAATCAATGCCTTTCCTGAAAAAAGAAAATTAAAAACTATCTGCTAGTGCTTCCATTGGGCATGGCGTTATTCTGCAAAAATAAAAACTAAGACTAACATTACAATGTCTAGGCTTCACAGCCTTAGACAAAATAGAGTTTTTAAAATCGCCCGTTTACCGAGCCACCGAACATTTCTTCACCTCCTAGATTCTGCACCATGAAAGTGTTGTTATTCTGTACTTGGGTTATCATGAAAGGACCGGTCCACAAAGAATCGAACTTGTTATGCTTGCCTTTATCCTGTCTAAGAGCATCCCATTTTAGAACCCAATCACCAATCTGAAAATTGTCCACCTTCGCCTTTATATCAAAAGTATTTTTGATCTTCTTTTGATGAGCCTTTGATCTGTCCACTAACTGTTCGCGGGCTTGCTGCAGTTCCACCAAATCAAGCATTCTTCTTACCATATCATTTGACTCGGTTTGTTCTTCCTGAAAGAATCTAGCCACTGGTAAAACTAACTGAATAGGAAAAATAGCATCAGTCCCATAGACCAATTTGAATGGAGAGGTTCCTATGGACTTTTTGATAGTTACTCTGTCTTCCCACAGAGAAAATTTCAGTTTAGAATCCCAATTCTTTTTGTTTTCCTCTAACAGATTTTTGATGATTTTGATTAAGCTCTTATTGGATGATTCATCCAAGTCGTTACCTTGAGGGTAGTAGGGGGTCGAATGTACCAACTGGATGCCCATTGATTTACACATGTCTACTAATGCCTCTGCTTTGAATGCCACTGCATTATTTGTTACCAGCCTTTTGGGACAACCAAATCTGCTCAAAATATTTTCATAAAGAAACTTCATGACTACCTGGTGAGTGGCATTCCGGGTGGGAATCGCCTCTATCCACTTTGTAAAATAATCTGTGTCTACTAAGATCCACTTATGCTGACCACTAGATGAAGGATTTATCTCACCTATAAAACCTAAACCCCGCTGCTGAAAAGGGCCATTCACCACTATAGGTCTCAGGGGTAAAGATTTTAGCTGTTGTTTTCCCGTAAATCTTTGACATTTGTCACAAGCTTTGATGAAGGCACACACATATGAGAAGAGGAAAGGCCAATAGTATCCATCCCTTAGGATTTTATGAACAATGGTCTTCCAGTAATGATGACCTCCACAAACACTTGAATGAAACTGATGTGTAACTTTGACTGACTCTTCTTTGTGTAAACATCTAAGAAGCAAACCAGCAGGGTCTTTCCAATATAATAGATTATTGTAAATGCAGAATTTGATGGCTCTGAGCTTAAGGGCTTGAGCTTGAGTCATACTGAGTTCAGGAAGAACTTCTAGATTTTGCAAAAAATGTATAATACCTGAGTACCATTCACAAGAAGACAAGTGCTCTGCCACTTGTTGATTGCTATGCTGTCCATCCGCTGCCAACTCCATCTGCAAATTCACTGAAATTTCTCCTATGAAATTAATGTCCAACAACTCATGATTTTCCTCCGTTAAGAGCTTAGCAAGGCCCTAGACTTTCACCAATTTGGTGGGATTTACTTCAATGTTGAACTCAATCAACTTTGCAATCCATCTAGATGTCTTTCTGTCAATATTAGGCTGAGTCAAAACATCTTTCACGGAGGGTGAAGGGACATATGCAATGACCTTTGAGTGGAGAATATAAATTCTGAAGGATTTTAAAGATTTTATGAGAGCATAGGCTTGTTTCTCAATAGGATCATACCTTATTTCAGCATCTCTGAGTGTTTTGCTGAAGAAAGAAACGGGATGATACAAATTGTCATCATCTTTCTGTAGCAGAACTGCTGCCACTGTGTCGTAAGAAGCAAAGGAAAAAAACGTATAAAATCTTACTGTAGTCCAGGCTGATCAGAGTCAGGGATTCCATGATAGCTTGCTTGATATCCTGAAATGAGTTCCTTGCATTGTCTGTCCATTTTATCTCAGACTCCTTTTTCAGCATACATGTTATGTGTTTAACTAACTCGGCAAAATTTGGCACAAATATTCTAACAAAATTTATCTTACCAAGAAGCGATTGAATATCCTTTTTTGATCTTGGCAAGGACAACCTCTGAATTGCTTCCACCCGAGCTAGATCAATCTTTACACCTTCTGCTGAGACAATGTGGCCTAAGAGCTTACCTTTCCTGAGAGAAAACTGGGACTTCTTGGGATTCAATGAGATTCTGAACTGCCTGCATTTGAAGAACACTCTTTCAATCATAGGCAGAAGAAGAGGATTGATAGGTCTGAGCTTTTGTTTGAAAGGAATAGTGTCTTTCTCAAGAGGGATCTTGTGTTGAATGATATTAGGGTCATAAGTCTTTAGATCACTACATTTCCAAGCAAAAACATCAGAAAATTCTTTCAAAACGCTGCAATATTCAGACTTCTGATCAGCAGTCAATTCAGAAGACAGATTTATGAATTTAGGCTGGATTTCACCCCCTATGTTGTGCTCGTGAACAACAAGATCTTTCTCCTTTTTATCTAGCTTGTAGGGAACATCATTTTGATCGAAAAGTTTTTCGAGAGGTGCCAAACCTCGAGGTATATAATTGTTAGGTAGCTAAACAATATCATGCTGACCCAATCTTTGTTTTAGCTTGGGCTTCTGAGATTCCTCTACATTTAGATTCTGCTGGTCAACATGCATATCAGAAAATTCATCTACCACTTGAAGAAATCTGTTAAGTTCATCATCATCCTCAAAAACTTTCCAGTATTTAATATTGTCAGGCAAAGATGGTCTATATTTTACTTGGATCTCATAACTGAGCCTGGGGGGCATGGGAGGAATGAACATGTTGGCTGAAACAGCAAGGGAATCGGCAAGCTAATTCATATCCCTGGGCATATAAGAAATTTCAAAAACAGCAAAGGAATCTCGCACTTTCCATACCTCATCCCTGTAGGCTTTCAATATGACATGCTTTGCTTGGAAGGTACTTTTTACCTGTTGTATAATGAGATCCGCATCTCCAAATACCTTTAAACCTTTTATCCCCATCTCCTTAGCTGAATTTAATACCAACAACAAGGCCTCATATTCTGCTATGTTGTTAGTAGTTCTGAAATTGAGCTTGAAATACAAAGATATAGTCTCCTTTGAAGGAGAAATCAAAACTACCCCTGCACCTGTTGAATATTTAGTACTGGCCCCATAAAAATACATGGTCCAAACTGAAACATTCTTATCATCAGTTTGTTGTTCGATAGGCTTCACAAGATGTATAGGAGTTGATTGAGAATCATCTATTTGAAGAATGCATGAGCCAAAATCTGTATCCACAACATAAATAGGATGATTTACAGAATTTTTGGCATCGCTGATGATGTAGGCGAGTTGATTCTCTCTGTAAAGTCTTTTCAGCTCTCCCCCAAACACCAGAATCGTAGCATATGAAAGATCCATCTGCAAGGTACCTCCTAACCTTTTTCCCCATGGACGAGACAAGAGGAGCCCAAACTTAGGTGGGATATCAGCCACCACATCCATTACCATGCTTCTCATTGGCAATTGGGCAAGGTTTATAACAAGGTCTTTTATGAGGCCAAGGCATCTGACTTTCCTAGAATCAAAAGAGAAGAGATCATGATATGGTTTGGTGACCTCAAGACCAAGCTCATCCATCACTGCTTTGGGCATAAGATTATGTGACGCCCCAGAATCAAGCAAGCAATTGTGGAGGATCTTATCATGGACATTTAGGGATATGTAGAATGGTGGACAAGAATCATCTCGGTCTTCTATCATAGGCCCTATAGTTACTGTTGGATTGTCATCTTGTAGGTTAAAAAAATTAGCAGATGAAGAGGTCTTTGGCTCAAGGGACTTCAGGATGGATGATTTAAAGATTTCATTCTTCATGAGTTCAGTTAAAGGCATAGGTATCTTTACTTTCTGAATTTCTGATTCAAAATTAAAAGAGAAAGCTGATTTATCAGAAGCTTTTACCTCATTGGAAGGAGCTTTGAGACTGACTTGCTCCTTGGCTAGGGGATGTGTTTTCTTCTGCTGTTGTTTTGCAGGAGAGGAGGTCTATTTTACATGAGCGGCAGGCTTCTTAGCAGCAACTTCTTTGTTCTTCACAGGAGCAATGACTTCTTTGTTCTTCACAAGAGCAACGATCAATGGTTTCGGGACAGCACTCTTGGATCTTAAGTTATAACCTTTCTGATCATCTGTCAAGTAGAAATATTCTTCGATACTTGCTTCATGAATTTGCTGGTCCATCAAGGCTTCTTCATAGTCTACTTGTGTCAAAAAGGAAGAATCATTTTCATCACCAAAACAGTTTATTTCATCTGCTTCTTCAACTTCATCGTGAGATGGCTGTTGTTCTTCATCTAACATTGCATTTTGAAAAGGTGGTATGATTCTCTGATCATCAGCTGCATTCCTGTCTCTCTGAAGGATCTGGACTTGTGGATTGTTCCTTCTGTAAGGAAAAGCATTTGGATTTCTCGGGGCAAAAGTATTTGGCTCTTTTTCCCTTGCTGGTTGTTGATTCTGGACCTTCAATTTTGACATTTCAGATGTCAAATTGTCCAACATTTTTGCCATCTTTTCCATTTTACTATTAGAAGAAGAAGAGGGCTCAACAACAGACTTCTTTCTCTCGACCTTTCCTTTAAGCTTCTGAGATTCTGTAATGTTTGATTCAACCTCGAGGGTGGTATATTGCATTAAAGCAAGTGTGGATGATCGTCTTTCTCTGAGGATTGGACAAAAATCTGGATCAAAGGCAACAGAGAATGTGATCTTTGATGATGCGTCACTTAGTTTAATCTCTGCAGGGATCTTGCCAAACATTTTATTAAACCTTTTGATGAAGTCTGAGATGGACTCTCCATCTTCTCTCCTTAAATTTCCAAACTCAGAAATGTAGTATAATCGATCTCTTCTTTCTCCCCAATGTTTTAAGAATACCTCATCTAATTGTTCAATACCTGTGACTGAATTTTCTGGTAGCTCTTTGAACCACTTCTGGGCTTGGCCATCCAAACTCTGAACAAAAACTCTGGTCCACACATCTTCTTCTGAAATGTTAATATTTTCAGCATAAGCATAAAAAGCTTCAATATGTTCTTCAGCAGTATAATCTCCCGCTCCGGTAAACTTAGGCATATATTTCTGATAATCTCCAGTTGGCATAGAAGATAAAGGATTTGGCAATACAAGTGGGGCATACCTATTTGCCAAAATTTGTTCCATCTTGGTTAAAGGGGCAGCCATGGCAGTCTTGGGGGTTGATACAGAAGAAGAACTTGTAGGAGATGAAGGTGGAGATGGGATGACTGAGTTAAAATAGAATGGTTGTCTCACTTCACCTTGAGCAGAATTTTCAGAAATGGGTGAAAAATAAGAGGCTTTATAAAACTAACCGAGCAACAAGGCTAAATTTTCTTCTCCCTTAGAGGACATATCATGTAAAATATCTTCAAGAATAGGCATATTAGTGTGAGTGTATAGAACACCTTCTGTAGGTTTGGTGGGTGAGGAATTCAAAGAAGATGAAGAAAAGGTTTCCTTTTGTTGAGAGGACCCTGTAATTATCTCTTTAGGATGGGATGAAACATCAACCTCAAGAATAGAGTCAGTAATATTAGAAGAAAGTGAAGGTTCTTCTACCCTCAATATTTGAGATAAATTTTCAATTTCCTGAGAACTATGAGTTTCAGCAGCAGGGGATTCAACTAGAGGCCTTTTATATATGAAAGAAGGAGTGTCGGTTTGAATACCTGAATCTACTGTCTTTGCAAATCCGGAAGCCTGTCTTTGCAAATCTTTACCCGTATTGATGATCTTCTCAGGGTCAGGAATTGGTGTTGTCAGTGGGCCTTCTTGGTTTGCCCTAGTGTGAGCTCTTTTTGGAGCCACTTCGTTTCAATAGAGTCTCCATATAGAAAATTACAACCCAAATGATGTCTAGACTTTGTCTATCATCAACGCTGGAGCTATGTCGTCTCCCAAGGAAGTTGAGCTTCAATCTCCTCTCCCCGGTAACGGCGCCAATTTGTTATCACTCCAGGAAACTCTCCTAGGTTGTAAGTCAGAGATGCCTGGTAACTTAATCTTTTGGTAACTGTTTTCTCAATAATAAGTGTGGGTTTGGATCAAGTCGGAGGACTAAATCATTTCTCACTCAAATCATGCATAAACACATTTAGATGGACAAGGATTTCAACCACAAATGTTCAGAGAGTTTACAAATAAAGGGATGTATGAAGAAATAACTATTATATCAGCAGAATCACATATAAAGCATATATGAATGGCTAATTACAATAATCACAGGAATACTTGCAAAGTTTAACTTATGAATGCAATGATAATATGACAGTTATTGGGCATAAACGAGCATAACAACATGAATATAATATCCAGGTGAAAGTACAGAATAGATAAGAAGATGAAATCCGAACAAGTTATGGCAAAAGAAGCTTGCTTTACTCAATATGAAAATGAGAAGTTTGAGTACATAATATAAAAAAGTCTCCAAGGCTGAACCTTTGGTTCCTATTCTACCTTTAGCTTTATAGCTTTACAATGCAGTTTTGAGATCCTGAAAACATGGATCAAATATGCTAAAGATAGTAAATCAAAATTTAGTTGCAAAAGATGTGGAATGATCCCCAAAAATGAGGTCAATCCCAGATTTCATGGTCTTCCTCTCTTGTTGAGTGATGGTGCAGTGCAGGATAGCCTTCCAAGGTTGAATGATGACTCTCCAAGAGATGCAAATTCGAATCTGTTGATGTGAGTAAGTGTCCTGATTTTCTGTCTTTGTCAAATATACCAAAAACCTTTGAAACACCTCCTCTTTCCATAATCTATCAAAAATAGCTATTGGATTTGTCTTGACAATTCATCAAATGTTCATTCGAAGAGGTTTCAAACCTTTCCAACTCAAAAAACTTCGATCTGTGTAAAAACTTGATCATTCTGGAAATGACAGGCTTTCGGTGGTTAACTTAGAAAGCTCCTGAGTGAATTATTTACCGAAAGCCCTGTTTTCAGTGGTTAATGAACAATCGTCCTGTTCGCCTAAACCACCGAAACTTCAGCTTTGAGAAAACTTCAAAATTTGCAAAAATGCTTACCTTGGATCCCTTTTTGATGTTCAAGGTTTCTTGGATGAGGCAGCCCTTGTTCATGTAGATCTGTGAACTTCTACTGGTTGTGTGGAAGGCTCTGGTGTGTCTACCATGGTTGTAGCTAAGTTAGCCAGAGTTTCCAATCTAGTTTGCTCTTGTGCTGGTGATTGAAACTCCTTTAACTTCAACCTCAAAATTCTAAGCTGTCTATACAGCTTCATGTTTTCCCTGATCAATACCCTGTTCCTGTCTTTAATCTTGTGATGCTTCTCTTTGAGGGTTTGATTTATTTTGAAAAGATTTGCATTTCCGTCGATCAGGTCTATATTATCTTTTTTAATCACCCTTTCCAGGACTTCCATTTCATAGACCTGTTGCAGGAGTTTGTTGATTTTTCATGATCTAGCTGTTTTAGGCTTACTTGAAGAGGCTTTTGCCACTGGTGGACTGTGTGCCTCTGGAGGAGTTGGTGAAGGTAAATTGGAACAATAGTCTGCACCTTGTTCAGTCTATACATTACCCTGTGTCTCTACCAATTCTTGTTCTGGTTCTGAATCACTGTAAGGTAGGTTTAAAGGGTTATTTCCTGTAGCAGGGTCCTTGGACTACTCACCTTCAAACTGGAGTTTTCTTTTGATTCTTTTCTTCTTGATAGAGGATAATTCTATGGGATCTCTTGGTGGTGAGATACCTTTCCTTTTCCTATGACTGCTTTTGGGAGTAATAGTCTTCTTAGTGGCAACCTTTTTACCCTTCTCCTGCTGTTGACAATCAGTCTGGAATTCGTTCCAGAAGAGGAAATAGTTCCAATCTATCTGCCTTTTCTTCAATGACTCCTTGACAATAAGAGTAATGAGTCCTTGGTGAGATAATCTGCTTGCCACCTTAGTGGGCTTGGCCTTGACCTATTTAGACATTTTCATGAGGGCTTTGTGTAAGAAAAATGGTAGATTAATTGGGGCTCTGCCTGTAAAATGGTTTAAAAGTTTAAAGTGATAGAACATAACTCTATTGTATCGCCCCTCACATGTTATGTAAACAAATATTTCTTTCAACAGGGACTACCACTTTGGTTCCAAGTAAGACATTGGAATATCCTTCTTCCAGATCAAATCTTTATGTACAGGCAGCAAGTATGACCTGAATTCGATGTTTGAAGGTATGGAAGACTTGAACCAACAGTCTCCTGATCTAAGTAAACTTGTATACTCAACAATGGCAACTTCATCAATGATAAACTCCTCCTTTCCTATTTTAGCAGACCTCCCATCATAGGAAATGGCAAAAGACTCGGCCACCTGTTGATGAAAGTTGGTTAATTTTTCACAATATGAAAATACCCCAGCCTGTTTGAAGAATTTTGCCACCTCCAGGTGAGCTTCTAGGTACCAAACCCCATCCACCTCAGACCTCAAAACTAGCCCTGCTTTCGGCATTGGTCAATGTTGACTGTACCTGCGATTATGGGAAACTGAGCGTCCAGGGAGACAAAGATTCTAGAATTTAGGAACACAGAGAGTATAACTCATGGAAAAGCTGGTGGGACAGGGTGACACAAAATTTGGATCACCGAGCTCAAACACTAACCAAGTTTCGGGTGACAAATTGACTGAGAGCATATCGAAATTTTAGATTTTCGGTGGTATATTCATTTAAATTTGAAACAAGATGGGTTTTGAACTTGCCTGATAAATCGACCTGGCTTAATTGACTTGAGAGTGATCACTGGACTCTAATGGAGCTTTGACAATCACCAGGGGAAACGAGATTAGGATCTCTAGAAACATGTTTAATTGATGAAATCGCGAACTCACGATTATCTCAGTAATCTCTAGAATTCAAAATGATAATGAATGAGGATTTAATGAGGGATTAACGAGATCATGATAGATCGTGTACTTGCGACTGGAAATGGAGGGAGTCTTCGTGACAACATGCATGAATTTCAATATCACCGCCGTGTCTAGATTTTGAAAAGACAAATGTGGTTGAAAGGACAACATGAGCTTCAAACTTTCAGATATACACCATTAGAATGTGGATACCTTCCAACTTGACGAGCTTTCGGCGGTTACGTTTTCATCATTGCGCCAACTTGACAGCTAGCTCGTGCGAAAGCACGGGCTTTCCATTTTTGTCGTTGAAACGCTTTCGGTGGTTAACCACATTCTTTCTTTGACCTCTTAACTACCGGGAACAAAGGCTTTCAGTGGTTAATGAGTGCATTTCAGGCTCACCTAAACCACCGAAACCTGAGATTCTAACTTTTGCTTGACCAAACCAAATCAAAAATTTCTTTTGAGCTTATTTACAGAATACAGACTCTCTAACCTACTTACAAAAATTTAGGAATAAAATTTAGACCACAACCTATCACCTCAAAAGCAAAATTTCCACCAATTTATTTGAGGAGATAACACTAACATCCCCCCCAACTAAACTTGTTGCATGTCCTCATGCAACCGTGCATGGATTTTCTTAGGAAATTTTGGTATTCATACTTTGTCTTTGATTGATGATATCTTTTTAATAAGGAATATTTCCAGGATTTGAAATATAGGAGTAGCAGCATGTAAAATACATGTGTAACAACATGTAATACGTGTGTAACAGCATGTGAAATATGTGTAACAACATGTGAAATTTTCTTATGGTTGGTTCTTGTGTGACAACCATGAATACAAAGAATGTTGGTTCTTGTGTTAACAACATTCATTTCTCTTATTTGTTTTCTTGCTGCAATAATTTAGTGATATACTCACTGGAANTTATGGTTGGTTCTTGTGTGACAACCATGAATACAAAGAATGTTGGTTCTTGTGTTAACAACATTCATTTCTCTTATTTGTTTTCTTGCTGCAATAATTTAGTGATATACTCACTGGAAATAATAATAAGCTATTAATGTGCATAAGAAAGCCTTTTCTTTATCTTTATGAATCATGCCAATATGTATATCAATCCAAATGCAATAAAGTGTTGTTGTAAAATAAATGTTAGTGAATCATAAATGGAATGATGAGATGGTAAAATGGAATAATGGTAATGAATATGTGGTGAAATAGTTCCCCCCCCAAACTGAAGTGGTTTCATATCCTTATGCAACTTGGCATAGGTTATGAAAGTGAAAAAGGAAGTAGATCATGGTGAGGGAATTTTCCAAAGTTATTCATTACTAGCAAATAAGGAATTACATGATTAAAGATTAGAAAAGAACATACCTCCACTTACCCAAGAATGATGATGAAAAATGCAAGAGGAATATGGCTGATACTGATGTTGGAGCATGGAAGATGTGACTATTGTGGGATCATGAAAATGGAACCTCTAATGTTGTTGTTGCAGTAAATGGATCATGGGAAGTAAAGGAATCTGAATTGCTACTGTTGAATCATGAAAAATGTGGAAGGCAGAGAATGTGGAGTTTTGGCACTCTCATAGATCTGAAATCAAACTGTTGTAACTGTTGAGGGGATCATGAAAAAGTGTATAGTCTTCACCCGCTACAAATCGATGGTACAATTCTAGTCATGTGAATAAATGTGTCGATGTTGAGCATGAAGAGAAATCATTGGATTACCAACCATTGATGATGTTCGTTAACCAATGCGAGACAAACTCACCAGTGATGTCAATGAGTGCCAAGGTACCTGAGTACATATTGCGAAGTGTGAATATATGAGTTGATGTCGAGCCAGTTGAAAAATTTGACGATCATAGGACATTGATGTACTCCCATGATTGTCAACGAGAGAACTTGCCATTAAGGCTGCAAACCTCAAGGTACTCAAAAGGAACTCTAGTCTATATCCCAGATAATGTGTCGAGGTCGATGGGGAAAGACTGTTGAAAGGTGGGCCTTAAGGAATCCCACATCAGTCAACGTGAGTTTATAAAAAGATTGGTAGGACTATAGATTGAAAGATCTCAGTAGTAACAGTGTGTATGGAAAGGCAATGTAGTCATGGAAAGGGAGCTGGATAGTTTTATTGACAAGGAAAACTAAACTGAAAAATCTAAAGAGATGTATGTGACTCAAAAAGATAGGCATGTGTGAAGTCATGAAAGATAATTCAATGGAATATGGGCTTCAAAACAAGGATGACCAATCTTCTTTGAAGGAGAAATGGAGGAAGACATTCATGACGCAAATGGGTTTATGAAAAGGTTTATGTGTAACAACAAACGTCATGATGTTTATGATGAGTAACAACTCCTTCAACCAGTGAAGAAACCATGTCTTTTTCTCAAAAGTTTTTGTGATTTTTGAAAATCACTTTAGCAGCAAGATGCGATCTGTTGCGTACCTGAAAAAAACTTAGTACAAATCATGCATGAAAACTTGTGAGATGTTTGAAAAAATATAACATGCGGAAAGAAGAACAAATGTGACAAAGTAAAAAAATAAAATGTGTTTTATACATCTTGTCATGGTCGTTGCACATATGTTTGTTTCATCGTTGATTTCTTACTTAGCGTAAAATCTCAAAAACATGTTTCCATATTGTTTTCAGGAATTTATAAAAAAAAAAGGTCCATTTTACAATTTTTATCATTTGTTTCTAATTTTTATTTTTATTTATTATAAGAAAGAAATAAAATGAAATTCTTTAGCAAACTAATTAGGCTCATCTTCCCTATAGAAAAATGATTAGGCTCAAGAAGATATGCAATAATTATAACTGGATAGGTACGACGACTAATTGTACGAGAAATACTTGCTCCACAAGAAATACTGGATAGGTACTGCCACACAATGACTTACTCCCTCAATGGCCTATAGCCTCTGTAAACACTGGGTGAAGGCACCAACGATGGGAAGCTGGAATCGAGAGAAACAATCAACATGAAACGCTGGAGGCTGTGAAACATCGGTTGCGTTCACCCAAAGAGGGATATCCTGCCTTATCGATCTCTGCTCTAGTTGGATTTTAATTCCTTAGATGAAAATATCAGCTCATAAACCAACATCACCATAATCATGAAAAATCACCTTATATAACAAATCTATCTTGGATGAACGATCTTAGAACCATTTAATATATCTGACTACATTTTATTATCAGGCTGCCATCACAATTTGCATTTCTAACTTCTCAAATCTATTATTACCACTTTGGCAGTGGGCATGCCAGCTGAGAATGCCTTTGATAGCGAATCCAGAGCTTTAACAGAAAAATCATTCCACTCACCATCCCAATAATACATAAGGCTCTCAGGAACAACACTTGACTGAGAATATAAAGTGGCCATTGTGAATTGGTGTCTGTCGACTTCTTTGTTCTCATATTGGTTTCCGTTGCACAGATCAGATTTGTACTGGGTTTTTTCTTTGTATAGATTGAGATCTAAGTCTCGTCATGGAAGCTCTTTGTAATTTCAAGCGGCAATAATTGTAGGCGATAGTAGGATTCATGGTTGTACTATACTTAGTGTAGATCCATGGCAATTGTATCTCAATCAATCGACGTTAATAACACTCGTGCCCTCCAAATTCTGCGTGTTCATACACAATCTTCTCTTTCTCGGGTATCATTTTTATGAGCTCCGAAATTGATGCCACCGCCTCTTCCACTAGACGAGAAAGAAACTTATACGTCTGCTCTTTGATTTGAAATTCACCCATTGACCACGTGTCTCAATTAACCGGGCATTCACAATAGTGGATCTGCATGCCCTCATGGAAAACTCGTAACCCATTCCAATCGCAATCCCTGCATTTCATTAGAAATAGACTCAAAATTTACTGTTAGCATAACATTTTCGATTTTGGGGAGTGCAACAAACCTGATTTTAGATATAGTGTGAACGCTGGGAGTCTGGAGATAAGACCGCCAAAAAAATCTTCATTGATTGTCAAAAACTGCCAGATAAATGCAAACGCCAACCATTATGATTATCCCATCTAAATATGTTGGCTTGGAACCATAAATGTGGGTCACTTCGATATAAACAAAATTTGCAACGTCAAGCCGAAAGTCTCTGTATTGGGTTGGACGTATCGAAGATATGAGGAGATAAACATGAATAAAAAACTAAATTTCAGGGGGATTTCAATCTTGGTTGTATGGGATATTTTATTGACTTAAAACCAATTGAATCTTCCTCCCACGATCTATCCATATTGCAGACATCTCAGATTAATTATAGTTCCACGACAACAAAAATGGTTATTGAGATTTGTTTTGTTGTTGAGATTTTTTTTTTTAAATTATCGCCAAAATTTTGAAAATGATAAGGGAAGATCTACAAAGTAAAGAAAATAGATTTTGATTTTGTTTTTCATTAATTAAACTCGTATCCATGTTCTAATTTCAGATTTCGATCAAGGTAGAGGGATGGAGACAAATCGTGGCGACCAAGATGAACCTACGGTTTCATATTTTATTATTTTTCTAGGTTCAATTTGCAGGGTTCACTCCAAATCAAAAGGTGAAGGCTAGTCTAGGCAGTCGAGGTGACTACATTGGCGTATTTGGCATGAGTAGGTGCAGGTTTCGGATGAAGGTGAGATATGGCATCAAAAATAGAAATGGACCAGACCGGAAGTTAAAAATTAAAAGAGCGCAGACATGACACTATTCAATCACTGTTACAACAAAAACGTCACTGTTTCAACAAGTAAAATTTGGCTATAACATCATGTAAAATTTTGTTGTATCAACATGCTGTAACAGCATGTAAAAATTTCACTGTAACAACATGTAAAATTTTGCTGTAACAACATGTAAAAATTTTCTGTAACAACATGTAAAATTTTGCTATAACAACATGTAAAATTTTGCTATAACAACATGTAAAATTTCGCTGTTTTATTCATCAAATTTTTATATTTGCAGGTCCAGGATGAACACGCAATTTTTTTTATTTGAATTTTTAAATTGGTTTCTAATAAAAATTAAACTTGAAAAAAACATATTTTTTTTTTAAGCAAATGGATTAAATGCATTAAAAATTGGAGACGAAAAATAGATTAGGCAAATTAATTTTATCATCCATAATCAAAAGTATTCCTGAAAATTGTTGGAGGCATCCTACTTTCGGATCCTCATGATCACTTGAAGTGCGGAGGAGAGCATACTTATTCTAAAACAAAAACAAAACTGAAAATAAAATCCTATCTACTCTATACTAATTAGAAATTAGAATTTAATTACGTGTAATTAAATTTCTAGTGGAGCCATTCATGTAATAGTAATAAAAATATATTCATGTGCAATTTTTCAAATGAAAGATAGAAATTTACAAGAATAAACGAATTTTGTTGTTGTAACGGAAAACTAACTAAATAAAAATAAAAACGAAATTTATCTAAACGAGTACTCACCTGGAACCATTTCTCGATATAGCTTTTGTAGGTGTGATTTCCCTCACTTGGATCTTCCTGTAACTCCTCTTCATCTTCCTCAATCTCCTGTTCAAATGTTTGTTCGTCACCATATGCGTAGGAGTCTTCGGATGTTAAATCTTCATTTGTTCCTGGAGGAGTAATTGAATCTTTAATTCCTGTCAAGATCTCCTCTTCCAGAGAAGAGGAGATCCCGATTTTCGCGAGGACCTAAGTGAGTAGCTTCAAGCTGAAACTCATTGTTAAACGATGTTGAAAAAGGGATTCTTACAACACCCAAAAATCGAAAAACAAATTGCATAAAAATCACACTCTGCAAAAAAAATAAAATTAAACACTCATACTGAAAACAAATACTCTTCATAGCTGGGAAAATCAAGCACACTTGCTGAAATTGAAATCACACTTACGTAAATTGAAATTTACACTCTAGAGTTTCTAGGGAGAACATGAGGAGTCTTCACTCAAGTAACTGCTATGATCCCTTACCAATGCATGTAAATCATACTTGCAGTAAATTGAAACACACCCTAGTGTACGCTTGCTAAAAAATCAAACTAAACTTCAATCCATTATGCTTTCCTCGGCAATGGCGCCAAAATGTTAGGCGGAAATATTGTCGTTTAATTTCGTTGTAGTACTTGTCCAACTATTTAATTTGTCAATCCGAGGTTCATAGGCTTACAAAACACACACACTATATATGCGGGACTGAAGTAGAAGTAATCTAATCTAAATTGTTGAAATGAAATTAATCTAGAAAAGCATTGAAAGACTAACTAGGAAAGCAGGAAATTAATCTAGGAAAGAAATACAACATGTGAAGAGTTGAATGACAAAAGACATATGTGAGCTCACACAACAATGCTATCTCAAATTACATTACAAGACAAATGACAAATCATGAAGGCATGACAAATGAAAGAATACAAATCAAAGTTAAGAATCCCCTTCTAAGACTTCAAGCTAATCTAAGTATAATCTCTCATCTCTCTCCCCAAATGAAGAGAGAACACTCTCTTTTATACATGAGAGTCTTAAAGATAAGATAAGAGTCTCATAATTATAGATCCACTATTCTTTTAGCCACTTTCCTATTATTGAAAGATATGATCCCTTCAAATCCTCCACGCATCTCTCAAAAATCTTGGATAAGATATGCCATCAAAATCTCCATGATCTTATCCTTTGAATATGCTTGAATGATTGTCCCAAATATTCTTCAAATCTTCAAATCTTGAAGATGAAATTCGAATTTGAGGCTAGGTGGTAATATTTGACTTTGTTGAAATCTTCAAATATAACTGTACACATCATAAAACTCATCCAACCTTGAGATATAATGAAAATATGTTAATTTTCTAATATTTAATCATAAATTCACTTATAATACTAAAATGAATAAAGTGGAAAATAATAAGGTGAAACCCAAATGTATGTATGGAAATGGCAGGATAAAAGGTTTATTAGGACCATGAAATGTAAGGAATGGTGAAGGGAAAAGAGGATATAAATGTGACATTTATGAGTCCTAACAATATGGTCAAGTGGATAGGTATTTGATCCAAGCAACCATTAGAAACAAAAATAGTTGGATGTACATATTCAAAGGTTTTGAGGATTAGAGTGACACATACCATTATACCCGTACTCATTACCACATGGAGAAAGATCCATTTCTACTACAGGACTAGGCCAAGGTGATGGATGTTGATGCTGCTGAAAAAGTGGAGGCACTGAAGGAAGAAAAGATGGGCCCTCCAGGGCCATGCTCAAGTCGATCTGGCTCTTGGTACTCCATGTCTAGGACCTGTGGGCCTTGAGACATAATCTCCTTAGTTATCCCTAAAGTGGGGGATAACATGCCCAAGAGAGGTGGAGAATTCAGCCCTAGAAATGTACTTGCTGAAATTTCCAAATGACAAGTGACTTGTGTGTTTCCTAAATGGGGAAATCACCTTTATTTATACTAGACTAGACAGACCAAAAGTGGTGTCTATTGGCACAACATGGTCGACCTCAATAACTAAGAAAATAATTAATTATTACAATAAACATTAATTATCTTTCACATATGGTGGAGCCGACATGTACTCTTTACATCACAATTAGGGTTATAGGTACATCTTACTCTTAGAAAATATAGCAAGGGATCTCGCACATCCACTAGTGATCAACCACTAGGGGCACGTCCACCTGTGCTCAGCCACAGGGACATCCTACTCAACAGATATCTATCTCACTGAGTCCACAAGGCAGGAGACCACACGTCATAACAACTCATTCCAAAGTTTGACGTACACCCATCACATGGGCACCTTCACCGAACACAGGGGTAAAAATTGTTTCATATCAATCCAGAGAGGAACGACACACCTATATCATGGGAATCGTCACCCCACATAGGGGCACACATCATCTCATCTCAATCCAGAGAGGAATGAAACACCCATCTCATGGGCAGACCCAACACATGGGCTCTCTCACAGGTCGACTCACTCAGTCTGTGTCCTGGAAGATGTCTCATGAAACTGTAATCATCAACACTCCCTCTCAGCTAAGGAGGCATTCTCCACTAGGCCAAGTCTCTCAAGGAAGTACTCGATCTTTGTTTTGGCAAGCGGTTCGGTGAAGATATCTGCAATCTGCTCATGTTTAGGAAGGTACTACACGTGTACTTCTTTCCTCTACACCATGTCTCTAATATAATGATATTTTATCTCAATGTGTTTCGATATATCATGAAACACAAGGTTCTCAGAGAGCTTGACACAACTCTGGTTATCACAATGAATAATGGTAGGATCCATCTCATGATCAAATAAATCTGTCAGGAGCTTGTGAAGCCATAGTGTGCAGACCGCCACACTCAATGCTATATACTTTGCTTTTGTGATACTTAAGGCCACATATCTTTTTTTCCTGCTGCATGAGGAAACCATGGCATAGCCCAAGGTAAAACAACAAATGTATATGCTCTTCTAGTCCACTACGCTCCCTGCCCAATCTGCATCAGCATATCCCTACAAACTCATGTCTACACCGGAGGCATATCTCAGGCCATATCCAACTGTGCCTCATAGATATCTCAATACATGCTTCATTGCTATCCAGTGAGTTTGTCTTGTCTGACTCATGAACTGACTAAGTACATTCACTGCATAGTATATGTCAGGTCTCGTGTTAACCAGATACATCAATCATCCAATCAGTTGTCGGTATAAATGTGGATCAATATCGCCTAAATCAATATAAGCATCGTTCATCTTCTTCAAATCCATCACCATTGGTGTAGGCATGGATTTGCAGTCTCTCATACCGAACTTCTTCAATATCTCCATTGTATATTTTCCTTGACTCAAGAAAATATCATCAGTCCTCTTCCATACTTCTAGTCCCAAGAAGTAGTGCATCATACCCAGATCCTTCATATTGAATTCAAAATTCAATGATCACTTGCATTCAACAATAAGTCTTTCTGACCTAGTGAGGAATAAGTCATCCACATACAGGACCAATATTAGGCACTCATTACCAACAATATCATAATATAGGTTTGGATCAACAACACTCTTGTTGAATCCCAAACTCATCAAGAATCCATCCATCTACTTATACCAAGTATGAGGTGCCTTCTTTAGTCCATACATGGATTTCTTCAACCTGCAAACATGAGTTTTCTCATCCGGTATCACAAATCCTTCTGGTTGATCAATGTAAAATTCTTCATCAATCTCACCATTGAGAAATGTTGTCTGTACATCCATCTAATGTACTTTCCAACCCATGGATGTAGCTAGTGCAATGATAGTACATATGGAAGTGTATCGGGCTACTGGAGTAAATGTCTCCTCATAGTCGATTCCCTCCACTTGTGAGAATCCTCTGGCTACAAATATCGCTTTGTATTTCTTGACACTTCCATCAACTACATGCTTGATCTTATAGATACACTTGGAAGTTACTACAGACTTCCCTTCTAGTATTGGAACAATATCCTACACATCATTATTCAATATGGATTGATACTCTTCTATCATGGCATATTTCCATACCTGTTGACATGTCTCTTCTCCATGATAAGAAGGCTCAATATCAATGATGTGTCTCATGGATGAAAAGAAGCTCAAAAATCTCTTTGGTCTCTTTTTCTCTTAGGATGTGCCTTAAGGAGTTGCATGGTCCTCTGCCTCTTGCAGAGTTTTTTGGGCCCATGCAGGCTTTTTATGGCTTACTACAATGTCTCTGGGGATATAAACTGGAGCAACTGGATCAACTAGAATAATGGTTGTATCCCTATGAACTATTGAAGTGGGAGAAGGTATTGTCTCTCTGTCAATATTCGTTTGAGATTCTCTGGATCTTTGAAAGGACGTCTCTTCTTCAAATATAACATCTTTTCTCACCTAAATCTGTCTCTGACCAGAGATGTAGATTTGATATTCCTTCAAGGATCCACTGTATCCCACAAATGTACCTTTTTTCCCTGACAGGTCTAGCTTGGACCTCTTCTCTTTGGGCACATGAAAGTATATTGGACACCCAAATATCCTGAAGTGTCCAATCTCAGGCTTCACTCTGGTGAAGGATTCTTCGGGAGTTATATTCTTCAAAATATAGTGAAGATTTGTGTTCTGAACATATATTGTTGTCATGCATGCTTCTTCCCATAGAATCATAGGTAGACTATGATAATGTATCATTCCTTTGGTTTCCTCGATGATGGTTATGTTCTTCTTCTCTACAACCCCATTTTGTTGAGGGTTGTAAGGAGTTGTGTACTCCCTCTTGATCCCTGTTGGCCCTTGGATATGGAAGCAAGAGAAGATAGAGGAAGAAAAGGTCAAACGTGAACTGCGCGGAAGACACAATGACTGTCACTGGGTCGAAGTAAGCAAAAGAGAATAAAAGCCGGAGCGAAGTGCAAAAAAGCTAGTCGTTAGATGAGGATATCAAGGATGACAGATCAACAAGGGATATGGATCGAGGACAACTTAGAAAGCGGGGAAAGCCACGATTACCACCGTGTAGAAAGAAAGGAGAGACATGCTAGTGAATCCCGAGAAAAGTGGGTCAAGTTGACCTAGGGTTTTGGTAATTAGGGTTTTGACACCTAGGTTCCAACCTAAGGCTGTCGGTGAGGGACTATAATGTATAAATAGAGGTCGAGAGGACCTAGGTCGAGGGGGGTACTCTTACTAGGAATTGATATTGATTAGTCTAGGTTGAGAGATTATTGTACTGTGAGGGAGGAAGTGCTGAGAGCGAAAGCTTCCTAGTATTGTAAGATCTTTAGTTGGGTGAGAGGATCAAATCCTGCACCTGGGTGCGTAGGACGATAGAGGAAGGGATAAGAAGAGAGAAGATATGATGACTAAGAGTGCAGATCAGAACTATAGGCTTTATATTAATATATTATAAGCGAATTTTTGTGGATGTAGCCCTAGAGAGAGGGTGAACCACACATATCTTGTGTTGTGTGTGTGACTTATGCTTTAATCTTTGTTGTTGTTATAAGGTTAATTGCATTACTGTGTTAGATCAGATCTATAATTGTGCAAGATATATCTAGCTTGATAAGTGTTGATGCATATGGAGTTGTTGTTGTACTTGATCCACTTAGCATTCCTTTGTTTGTAGACATCTATGTCCCGCAACCCCCTCATCGCTTCTTCAGGTGGGACTTCATCTACTTCGTGGGTGTTGCCGAAAGGGATGGTAGCTAGGGCTTGTTGGTGCGCTCTTGGAGTGAACCTTGGGTCTGCCCCTATGCCAACAAATGGTTCTGTTGCCACGATAGGGATCTTCATGAGGGAATTTCAAGGTGGTTCCCATCAAAGACAGAGATTCAAAAGTGGATAGAAGATCAGTAGAGGGACTTCATTGAATCCCAGAAGAAGAACCCTAAATTAAGTACTGAATATTGGCTACAAAGATACATTTTCATCGACATTCACGAGATTTTCTTTGGAGGAATCCATCAAGAGCTACATGAGTGGTTGGCTAGATTAGATGATACACAGTTTGAGATCAGATCTAGACCTCCTGTGGCATGGACATCAATGTTGATCTAGAGGGTTAAGAGAGTTGATAACGTTGTATCCAGAGCTGCAGATTATTGGTTTGATAGTACCATTGGAGGTTATATCGCCTAATTTATTGTTGACAGAGTAGAATCATATAGCCAAGTCGAGAGATACTTTTTCAAAGGACCCAGAGGGAAATTTTTTCATTTTCTGAAGTTAAGAATCAAGATGCTCTTGCATGAAAACCACATCTTGAAGATACAGTAGATTGGCTAGACCAGAAAAGGCTAATGTTCAAAAACTTGGACAACAACAACAACACAGAAGTTGAACATATGCACAATGGAAGATTATTCAGAGGGGTTCACCTTGAGAAACTATTTAAGAAAAACTACGGAAAAGAGGGTTTCTATAGTGGGGAAAAGGTAGATCTGACAGACGAAGAACATTCATAATCCACTAGAATAGAAGAAGGGAAAGTTGAAGAACTTCGCCAAAGCGAGCCAGAAACCTTGGGAACTTCGTAAAATACTGAAGTAAGTAATAACGACCCCCCTGTTGTTCTAGAAAAATTAAACCATCAGAATAGTTAAAATCACGAGAGTCCGTAGAGTACCATTACAAGCAATTTAGTGTCTACTCAGACATGAAACCTAGGCAGCTCCATGGCAGATGAGATGAGGCTCCCTATTTTTAGAGGATATGGATTTGAAGATCCCGATCAACACTGGTTCCTATGTGAAGACGTATGGAACATCAAAAACATTACCGAGGAAGCTATTAAAAGAAACTAGTTTATCACCACACTGAGGGATCACGCGTTAAGCTAGTACATGAAGCTTGTCCAAGGACTTGCACAACCTAAGCCACTGAATGAGATCAAGAACGTGTTGGTTTCAGAATTAAAGAAACCTAAGTCAGAGTCACAATGTATCACAGAACTGAAGGAGATCAAGCAAAATGTTGCCAAACCTATTTGGGAGTTTGATCAAAGATTCAAAACCTTAACAGGAAGATTGACTTTTAAGGTCCCAGATGAAAAGAATAAGGAATGGTTCATCATTTCTCTTATACTGCATATTAGATTTCCCTTGATGTAGCAGGATATTGCATCATAGGAAGAAGATTTGGAGATCGCCAAGAATCTTGAATCAACACCTATGGGAGAATCTAGCTCAAGCATGAGCCAGATCCTGAGCCAACTGACTAGTTTGTCTCTTCATGTCGAGGATATGAAGAAGGAAAAGGGGAAGGACAAGAGAGAATATATCTGGTGTGTAAGATGTATATCCAAAGGGCATGATAAAGAACATTGTCCCTTGTTTTATGAATATTTAGCCCCAGGAGCACCAAGCCCCTTGAATCAAGTTAACCTTCCCTAGTGCGAAGTATGCAGAAAATGACATCGCCCTGGTGAGTGCTACTATATGAAAAAGTATGTTCAAACACCCACAAACTTGTATTGCACATTCTATAAGTCTGTAGGGCATGATGACAGAGATTGTAGGGCCTTTGACCTGATGCATGAAAGATCAAGATACATATACAAGATCCAAGGCGAAGTGCACCGAGAAGGAAACATTGCACAGTACAATTCCCCAGGAAGAGGAACTTTCAATCCTCGTGGTGGATACAGAGGATGAGGATGAGGAGGAGGTATGGGTCGAGGCTAGGGACAAATAATATATTACAACTGCGTGTAGCCAGGACATCTAGCGAGGGACTGTCAGAACCCTTGCACCACCTATAGTTATTGCAACTCCTTCGAGCATGTTATTGAAGACTGCCCTGTGTTTCTAGCCAAGCTTCAGGAAAGACGAGGACCCCAGCAGAACCCCTAAGTACAAATGATATATGATGAGCCTCATAGAACAGACCCTAGATTCGTTGTTATTACTCGAGGAGGCACTACTATAGGAGAGGATAGAACAATCCAAAGAAAGATCGCAGAAGATTCAGGTATCAGGAAAGCTGTGGAGAAGACTCAAGATTTTGATGCAAATAAAGAAAGACAAATATTCAAGGAAGTGAGACATGAGTTCAAGAGAGACCAAGGGTCCTCATCAAAAACACGACCAGAAATAAAAGAGTATGGAATGCCTTAGGCATTTGACTAGTCGATTGCGCATAAAGAAGGAAAAGAGGTAAGTAAACTCATCAAATTTTTGTACACTTGCCTTAAGTTAATTCAGGATGGGAACACTGTGCAAGAACTACAGAACTTAATCAGGCAGTATGATCTAGGGAAGATAGACCCATTACTGAATAAGACAGTACACCAAATTGTCAAAAAGAGAAGAACAAATAAAGAATTACACCTGAATGCTCAGATAGGAGAATATGATATAGACTCTATGGTCCTCGACTTAGGATCGGAGGTCAATGTCATGACGAAGAAAACTTGGGCACTGATGGGAAAACCCAAGATGATCTATTCCCCTATCAGACTTCGCATGGCTAATTAGCAAGCTGTCAACCCATTTGGATGATTGGAGCATGTCCCGATGGACATCGACGGGGTTAGAACCTTTGCATATCTTGAGGTAATTGAAATTGTTGATGATAGATGCCCTTACCTTGCATTGCTTGGAATCGATTGGGCCTTCGACAACTATACTATTATTGATTTGAAGAAAAGACGTATGAACTTTGAAAGAGATGGCCTTAGGGTCATTTCACCCTTAGATCCAAATGAGGGTCAGCGTTACACAGAGCCCATCAAAGAAGAGGACCATGCATACGAACTGGAAAACATCTACAAACTAATAGCCAAACAATAGGATTATATCAATCTTGCAGCCGATGCAAATCTGAGATGGCGAAGTGACAATGCATGTTCATCAAACTTGAAAGAAGTGCTGGAGAACTGACAGAACCATATGTATGAAATCTCTACCATAAGATGTGCTATATTAACCAGAGAAGTTCGTTGGATCGGCATAACAGTGAGTAAGTTACCCACATTTGATGGCCTAAACCCACTAGAAACCTTCCTTTCATATTTTGAAACAAGTGTACCAACACAACAATGATTTTTGGCAATAGATGAGGCCCTGAAAGATACACCAGCAAGATGGTGGGGGACTCACAAAAGAAACATCACAGACTGGACACAATGTCGAACCTTGATGAAAACACGGTTTTTAACACAAACAATAAGCTGTGTAGTAAGGTATATTGGTCGAAGCTGACCAGAGGACCATGCGCAAAGCTATGAAGAGGCCTGGAGCGATATTCCTCAAGAACAATGGGTGCACAGATTCATTAATATGCTAGATACGACCCCTATCAACTAGTACCTTCAAGAAAAATTGCGCCTCATCACCACATATTGGGAAGGTTTGATTCGAATGTTTTTGACCACCTTTTTATTTGAAAGTGAATATCCTTCAGTAGACCAAGCACTACATATTGCGAGGCATAAGTTATTCAAAGAGGCATATAGCCTCCCTACGGAACAAGAGGAAGATGAATGGATTGTGTCTCTCCAGAAATTGCAGACTTTCTATAACATCAATGTCGATGACGACGATGACCCAAGGAAGGTCAACATCATGGAGATAGAATGAAAAAGAGATGTAGAGGGACCAGGAGTTGAATTACCATTTATTGGATAGCCAATCAAGATCAGAAAGGTCAATATTGGAATGAAGGAGACACCAAAGCTTGCCAATATCAAATATTATTGGGATGTTACTACCATTGACAAGATTACAGAATTATTGCACGAATATCATGACTTGTTTCCAACCAAGTTCATTGATATGAAGGGAATCAAACGACCTATGGGAGAGATGATAATACCTTTAAAACCATATGTGAAGCCAGTCAAGCAAAGACCCTACATATTGAATCCAAAATACAAGGAAAAAGTGAAGATTGAGCTCGATAGAATGCTGAAAGTAGGGATTATTGAACCCGTCGAAGAATCAGAATGGATCAGCCCTATGGTGGTACAAGACAAAAAGATAGGAGAAATCAGAATATGTGTGGACATCATGAAATTGAACGATGCATGTCTACACAACCCTTTCCCTACACCATTCACTGATGAAGTATTAGACAACGTGGGAGGCCAAGAGGTATATTCTTTTACAGATGGATTTTTAGGATACCATCAGATCCATATTTCCAAGGAGAACTGCCATAAGACCACATTTTCCACAGAATGGGGATCCTTTCAATAAACAATAATTTTGTTTGGACTGAAGAATTCCCTAGCCATCTTTTCCAGGGTGGTGGTCGAAGTGTTCAAATAATTTTTGCATAAATTTTTAGAAGCATATTTTTATGACTGGACTGTATTTAGTTTGTTGAAAAACCATATTGAATGTCTAAGGCTAATGTTGGATAAATACAGGCAGTGTCAAATTGCTTTAAATTTGAGGAAGCACATCTTCTTCTCACTATTTGGAGTATTATTAGGCCATATTGTATGCAAGCAGGGTTTGTTGGTTGATCCATCTAAAGTTTCAATTATAGTTGATTTACCACCTCCTACTTCAGTTAAACAACTGCGCACTGCGCTAGGACACACTGGCTATTACAGAAAATTCATTAAAGGATATGCCCAAATTACAACACCAATGGAGAAGTTGTTGAAGAAGGACTACCAGTTTGGGTGGATAGATGAATTCCAATAGAGCATCGACACACTGAAACAGAAGTTGGTCACTGCGCCCATTTTGGTTTTTCCATATTGGAGCAAGGAGTTTCATGTGCACGTCGATGCGTCTTTTATTGCACTAGGAGTAGTACTGGCACAACCAAGAACAAGAGACATTGATCACCCATTAGCCTTTGCTAGCAGGAAGCTATCCACAACAAAAGTTAACTACACCACCACAGAGAGAGAAGGATTGGCCA
>SNQJ01S0017040.1:112814-129189 GCA_010110895.2 Picea sitchensis
TATGAAGATGGCTCCTGCTGTTTCAGGAATATGATTTTGAGATCATAGTTAAGCCAGGAAGAATGAACAAGGGTCCTAACCACTTGTCATTGAGGTTGGAACATGGAGAAGAACCCACCATTTTGGAGGATGCACTACCATATGCACAACTTCTCATCATTAGAAAGATTGATGACCACTTCGCAGACATCGTCTAGTTCTTGATGATAAGGATAGCACCTAGTGAGTATACAATTCCCCAGAAGAAACAACTCGTGGTGCGCATTGCAGACTTTTCACTGATAGCTGATCAACTATACAAGATGGGACCTGATGAGAAACTAAGAAGATGAGTTATGGAGGCAGAGTGCCTACTCATCCTCGCAGAAGCTCATGAAGGCCTCGAAGGAGGACATTATGCAGGGAAAGAAACTACGCAGAAGGTCCTGCAAGCTGGCCTTTGGTGGCCTAACTTACACAGAGATGCTAAGGATTATGCTAGAGCTTGTGATATATGCCAAAGAGTTGGAAAACCATCCCGAAGAGATGAAATGCCATTAGCACCACAGATGACCCTACAAGCATTTGAAAAATGGGCCATTGACTTCGTGGGACCTATAAACCCACCAGGGAAGCCCACAAGAGAAAATTACATCATTACTTCAACTGAATACTTAACCAGATGGGCCGAAGCAAGTGCAGTCAAGGACTATAGTGAAACTATAGTTGTAGGCTTTATCTTTGATGACATAATAACCATATTTGGATGCCCTAAGATCCTTATGAGTGATCAAGGTACCCATTTCATTAATAAGACAATGGAAGCCCTGACTGAAGAATTTGTAGTTCACCATCAGAAGAGTACACCTTACCATCTACATGAAAATGGAATGGTTGAAACATTCATCAAGATCTTGGAGACAACATTGACGAAGGTTTGTAGTGTGAAGAGAGATGATTGGGATTTAAGAGTACCAGCAGTACTTTGGGCTTATAGAACCACTTGCAAGAAATTAACAATGCATACCCCTTTCAAGTTGGTTTACAGCCTTGAAGTTGTTGTCTCGATGGAATAATTGGTACCAAGCTTAAGAATTGTTGCATTTATATACATGGATGATACTGGCACTGTCCATGAGAGTCTATCACAGTTGGTTGAATTGGAGGAAGACCAATTCATTGTAGGATTCCACCAGCAGGTTCAGAAAGAATGAGAGAAGGCATATCATGACAGACACATCAAGAAAAAGACATTCAAGAAGGGTGACTTAGTACTAGTGTATGACAGTAAGTTCATAAGACACCTAGGTAATTTCAGGACGCATTGGCTCGGACCATACGAGATCACTTATGTCACAAAAGGAGTTGCACAACTGCAAAGATTGAAGGGAGAATGGAAGGAAGGATTGGTGAACGGGAGTCGATTGAAGTTGTACTACGACAACCAGTTGCCTCATAGCTCTTAGTAAAAACAAAAAGAGAAGGGTCCAGGTACCAAGTGTAGCTGAAACTGTGTACCAGACACAGAAAAAACAGTCTGCACAAGGGAAGGGAAGTGACACAAAGAAGAAATCAAAGACTGCACTGTGCAGTACAAAGTCGAAGTAAAATAGAAAGATCAGATATGAAGTGCCTTGGGACGAGTCACAGGTGAGTGTTGGGGGACTGTTGGCCCTTGGATATGGAAGCAAGAGAAGATTGAGGAAGAAAAGGTCAAACACAAACTGCGTGAAAGACATAGTGACTTTCACTGGGTCGAAGTAAGAAAAAGAGCAGAAAAGCCAGAGTGAAGTGCAGAAAAGCTAGTCGTTAGATGAGGAGATCAAGGATGATAGATCAAAAAGGGATATGGATCGAGGAAAACTCAGAAAGAGGGGAAAGCCACCATTACCACCACGCGGAAAGAAAGGAGAGACATGCTGGTGAATCCCGAGAAAAGTGGGTCAAGTTGACCTAGGGTTTTAGACACCTAGGGTTTTGGTAATTAGGGTTTTGACACCTAGGTTTCGACCTAAGGCTGTCAGTGAGGGACTATAATGTATAAATAGAGGTTGAGAGGACCTAGGCCATGGGGGGTACTCTTGTTGGGCATTGATATTGATTAGTGTGGGTTGAGAGATTATTGTACTATGAGGGAGGAAGTGCTGAGAGAGAAAGCTTCTTGGTATTTTAAGATCTTCAGCTGGGTGCAAGAATCAAATCCTGCAGCTGGGTGCATAGGATGGTAGAGGAAGAGAGAAGAAGAGAGAAGCTCTGCTGACTAAGAGCGCAGATCATAACTGTAGGCTTTATCTTAATATATTATAAGCGTGGTTCTGTGGACGTAGCCCTAGAGAGAGGGTCAACCACGTATACCTTGTGTTGTGTGTGTGACTTATGCTTTGATCTATGTTGCTGTTATATGGCTAATTTCATTACTATGTTAGATTAGATCTATAACTATGCAGGATAGATCTAGCTTGATAAGTGTTGATGCATATGGAGTTGTTGTTGTACTTGATCCACTTGACATTCCTTTGGTTGTAGACATCTCTGTCCTGTAACCCCCTCATAGTTTCTTTGGGTGAGACTGCATCTACTTCACAGGTGTTGTCGAAAGGGCCTGTAGCTAAGGCTTGTTGGTGCACTCTTGGAGTGAACCTTGGGCCTGCCCCTGTGCCAAGAATCTCTGCTTCAATACAAAAATTACTAAAATCCTTGGAGGTGTATTCTCCTCCATTATCTGATCTTAGTACCTTGATCTTTCTTTCGGTTAGGTTCTCAACCTGAGCTTTGAATTCTTGAAATCTATCAAGGACTCCATCCTTGGTATTCAGGAAATAAATCCAAGCTTTCTGAGAGTGATCATCTATGAAGAGTACATAGTAAAAATATCCATTCAGGGAGGCAACAATCATTGGCCCACACACATCTGAATGTATCAAGTCCAATATTTCCTTGGATCTATTGCCACTTCTCAAGAAGGACCCCTTTACATTCTTTCCAAGTGCACAACCTCTGCAAACACCTTTATGTTGAATATGTATCTCTGGAAGGTTTATTACCATTTTCCTTAGATCTCAAATGGCTCTATAATGAATGTGAGAAATTCTCCTATGCCATAGCTCACTCAAGATAATAGTATCATGTAATAGGGCCTAGACTGGTCTGATAGTCAACCCGTATAATTTGTTTTCTCAAACACCAATTACTCTGGCATAATTTATATGTGAGTCCTTGTGCCATGCAAGAGCTTTTCCTTCAGAAAAATTAACCTCGTAGACTTTGTCTTCTAAGGAAGAAATGGAGACAAGGTCCCTCTTCATCCCAGGTACATATAGTACCTCACTTAACTGAAGAGATATGTTTGAATCTAGTTGTAAAGTAGAAGTTCCAAACCCTATCACATTATATCTGCCATTGTCTCTAAGTACAACATGTAGATTGGTCTCTTTCTCAACAAGATTTGTCAGGTGATATTTAAATCTGGTCATGTGCCTGGAGGCACCACTGTCAATTAACTAAGTATCATTATAAGTAGGAACCATACCTAAGAGTGTTGAAATGGATAATAAGGCTTCTTCTTTGATGTCTTTATTTCTTTGAAGTCTTGGCTTCTAGGAACTGTATTTTCTTGATTCATCAAGCTTATCTTCCATCATATTTTTGTTCATCGTATTTTCAGATTCTTCACAAACCCTTTTCAACTGGCCTAGAAAACCTAATGGCTAGGCTAGGTTAGAAAATTTGGTTTTGTTGGGCTTATGCCTGCCAAAAATAATCCTTGAAATTCAAAAGAACATTGGTGAGCTGAAAATCTCCTTCAATTAGTTGCAGAAACCCTAAATCTGATTTTTTTGTAGAAAATTGTGGAACCCTAGAATCCCTAGGGCCAAAAATCCAAAATTCTTAGAATTGCACTTTGAGAGTCTCTGGAAGTGCGTTGAAGGAGGCTGTACTATCCTATTCCAATTTTAGCCCCAAAATCCAAGTATAAAGTGTTGAAACTGAAAAGGAAGGAGGGCCATACGAAATTGCAGAAACCCTAGAAGGTCGTACGAAATTGTAGAAAGGAGGATGGTTGGATTTAATTCTTTTGCAATGGATTCTTCAGGACCTATGCTCTGAATCCATGTTGAATTTTCTCTATGTTGGGCTCAAGCATGAGGTTTATTTCATTTTATTCATGTACTTGAACCATAAACAAATGCATCTACACCATTCACAATTGTTGCAATAACCAAGATCACAAGAAGAAATACCATGCACAAGAACACAAGAAATATCCTAGGAAAACCCTTCTCAACAAGGGAGAAAAACCCAACAATCCTTTTCTATATTCTCAAGAGAATATCCTCCAACCATAAAACCCTAATGCACACAAGAGGGTTCTCTACTACCTTGAAACTTATGCCCAAGAGAGGTGTGCACTTCAGCCCTAGAAATGTACTTGCCGAAACTTCCAAATGACAAGTGACTTGTGTGTTTCCTCAATGGGGAAATCACCTTTATTTATACTAGATTGGATAGACCAAAAGTGGTGTCTATTGGAAAAATAGGGTTGACCTCAATAACTCAGAAAATAATTAATTATTACAATAAACATTAATTATCTTTCACATATGATGGAGTCGACATGTACCCTTTACATCATAATTAGGGTTACAGGTAAATCTTACTCTCAGACAATATAGAAAGGGATCTCACACATCCACTAGTGCTCAACCACTAGGGGCACGCCCACCTATTCTCAGCCATAGGCACGTCCTACTCAACAGATCTCTATCTCATTGAGTCCATAGGAGAATCATCTGGAGTACCATCTCAAGCCTGACTCAACTGAGTCCACAAGGCAGGAGACCACACTTCATAACAACTCAGTCCAAAGTTTGACATACACCCATCACATGGGCACCTTCACCCAACACAGGGGTACACATCGTTTCATCTCAATACAAAGAGGAATGAGACACCCATCTCATGGGAATCCTCACCCCACACAAGGTCACACATCATCTCATCTCAGTCTAGAGAAGAACGACGCACCCACCTCATGGGCACACCCAACACATGGGCTCTCTCATAGGTCGACTCACTCAGTCTGTGTCCTGGAGGATGTCTCACGAAGTTGTAATCATCAACAGAATCAACACCTACATATTCAATAACTTTAATGAAAAACTCACTCATATATTGTGCATCCTTGTATTTTCCAATGGCATCCATTACTTTCAAGAATATTAGTTCATTTATGGAAGGCACCAGGAAATTGATGAGTGGATAATGTGATGCATCCATCCATCCATAAGAAACAATATTGAAAGTGGATGAAGGCCATTATGTTTTAATAGGATCTAGGATTGTATCCACCTCCTTATTTGAATTAACCAACAATGTGGTTCTAAGATTCTCTAAACTAGGATGTGCATACCTAGTTGGATCCCATTCAACTAGAGCCTGACACATCTCAATAAAAAAATGAGATTGTGCAACATTAAATACATTGATGTTGAGATAGAAAAATAACCCAATGGTAAGATCAACCTCATCTCATCTCTCTTGTTGAAATATCTTGTCCATTGGACCACCACTTGGAGCTCGCCTCTTTCTTGTTGACTAAATAGTCTCATGCCAACCCACTAGTTGGATTCCTCAAGAATGGAAGAGGACCCTCACTATTGTTTTTCCTACTTGTTGCGGACACCTTCCCCAAGCCAACATTATCCTCTCTTTCCATTTCTTTTTGTTTGGATGCACTCACTTATTTACATGCTCCAAGTCCATAGTCAAGGGCAAACAAATGACCCTTAACTCAGTAGTAGGTTATATTATATTAAACATTGCATAAATTACATTTCCAAAGAACATTCCCTCCCCAAACTAACTTGGTACCAAGCCCTTGTTGTGTTGTTACATACTTCCATAGTTGGTATTTCTTTTCTTGTGGATGTTGTCTTGCTACAACAACTTTTTTTAGCATTGGAAACTTCACCTAGAGCTCCACTTGTAGCAGTTGGAACACTAGCATAGAAAAATCAAGTTGAAGGTGGGGAGGAAACACCAAAAGTGTTATTCCTCCCTTTCCTTTGACCTTTAATAGTTTCCCTTGTTGATTGAGCCATGATTTCTATGGTGTGAGCAAAAAAAACACTGTTATTGGAAAAGAGAAGAAATCTAGTTTGCAAATCCACCTAGAGAGTGCTTGGAATCCCTTCAAATCTCAAATTTATCCTTTAGCTACACACCAATAGACCTCAGTGCTCCTTCATGTAGATAAAAATGAGGAAATAGAAGGGGGAAATCATTTTTTAGAGACCTAATGGTCTCTTTTGTATGCCACATGTGTTAGAGACATCATGACATGGCTAAGGCACGTGTCTGAAACATGTTTGGCATGTCTCTTGTTTTAGGACATGTGCTAAACATGTGTCCTGGCCTGCCACATGTTTGACATGTGGGATATGGACATGGAACTTCTGAGGGCCCGTGTCCTATTACTTAGGTCAAAAGCCAAAGGCTGGTGCAGTATCCTAGAATACCAAGTAGATTGATTTCATTATATTGCATAGAATTTAGTATTCATAAAGTTAATCATTTTTTGCTAAGTTATTCACTGCATTGCTTTTAGTATAGTGCATTGATTTCCATGTTTGTATAGTCGATAAATACTAAATAAAAATATTTTCTCGCTATTTTGAAACAATTGATTAGATAGAATTGTAGGGAAATCATTATGCCCAATAAAGGAATTTAGTAGTGAGACACTAAATAACTAATCAATTAGATGATAAATATCATGGTCATAGAAAAAGAATTAAATACAAAGACTTACAAGAACTCCAAGTCACAAACTAACATAACTAGAATCACGAAGTAAAAGGTTGACCTCATTCCAACATCTCCACCTAGAAAGGCCCAAATGATGAGAATATGAACCAAGAGGTCATATAACCCACTTCTCTAGGTTCTACTATGCCAAGGTGCCCAAGAATCTATAAGAAAAGGCCACATGAATTCAAAATTCCAAGTTAATCAAATAAAAACTCAATAACTAGAGGAGTCTACCTAGAATCCCAAGCACACCCTTGGGTGCTAGATTTCCCATCCATTGATATCTTGTCAGTTTGTATAATTATTCTTTATGTTTTCCACCTTATATTGGTTTCATGAGTGGGGTCCTTCTTGAGACTTCATGAAGTCGCAAGGGTTGATGTTGGAGAAAGAAATTAGTATTATTGGAAAGGAAGGGGGAATGGTATGCCTTTCACTATGATATTTCAAGTTAAAGGCTTGAATGATCCTTCTTACTACTCACCTTCATCATTGAACATATTTTACTTTATAACTTCTCATCTTATTTCTCATGTAACTTTTTAAGTAGCCTTCTTGATAGCACCATTCAGATTATACATGGTATTTCATAAATTTCAAAGGATCAGACATATACAACAATGATGATCTAAAATTTTAATAGGGCCACCCACAACTAGAACCATCCTAGATTTATCTCAACTCTAGATTTATGAGGCACCAAAAAGGATCAAATCCATCAAGGTGATCAAGTTTTTCCCTCTTAAAAAAGGCTTGTATCTCTAAAGATTTGATCATTCTCAACACTTAATAGATCTGGAATTAGCTGATAATGGGATAGATGTCAATGATTATGGTTCTTGGTACTGATTATGGTTCTTGGTACAAATGCATAGGAATGCATGAAAAGTGTATTAGGTATTTGATCTTGAGTTTCTCCGGAGAGAGTTAGGAGAAGGTGACCCAATGACATTACGCTCAGGCTATCACTTAAATTCTTCTGCATTAAATTCGGTATATGCATCTCTCTTACGTGTGTGTTTTGGTTCTACTGCACAGTTCTTGGCATTTGCATATGTCGCAGGCTGAGTTCAATTGTTTCCCGACAAACATATGAATGATGCTAGTCAGCTTGAGGTAAAAGACACTCTTGTTTAGCAAAAGCTTTTAATAATAGAGACAATATTTAGTCTATTTAGATTCTAATTTCATGAATACCAATAAGTTCGTGAGATTAACTTACAGCATCTGGAGTTGGTTCAATTCTCCAATGTATTCAGGAATTTTCCCAGAGATCATATTGTTCCTTAAGACTCTGTCAACAACATTCAACAACATTCAAGATAGATTATAGGATACGTTAACAAAAGCGAAACATGGAAACATTCAAAATAGCATATAAACTTCAAAACAATGTTTCCATGAAACAAAACATGTAAACAAGCAACTGTACGTCACTCACAATGTTGTCAGATTCTTCAGGTTTTGTAGGAATGAAAGAAGTGTGCCACCTCGAGGTATGTCACATATAATGCTGCTTAATCAATAGCAAGTTAATACAGCTAAAGCAGAATGAATATAATACAATCCAAAGCACAAATGGTTAACACAAATGCATTAAACAAATTATGATTATCTTCAACACACACACAATATTTATACATGTGCAATAAGCAACAACTAGAAGATTGAAAAGTAATGATTTGCTAAATGAGAGAGGACATCACTCGAAGTTCTGAGTAAATTGCACAGAGAAGGAACTGCTTGCATTGGGAAATGAACAAAAAATGGTAAGGATATTCATACGCACAGGGTATTTAAATTAGTCAAATTTGAAATGCTTAAAGGAATTGGCCCCTCAAAAGAAGTTCCTATAAGTTTCCTGCAATCAAAAAGACATCATCTCCCATACACATACACATGAAACGAAAGAAACAGAAAATCCTCATGTATTAATTTTTCTATATATGTTTATATTTATCTGACTTGAGGTCGTCATCCGAGGAAAATTATATGTGAGCAAACCCAAAAATGATCAGTGTTTCACACAAAAGTGATCTCACAATTCCTCAAGTTGTCTCCAGTAGTTTCCAATAAAATCTGGTATCTTTCCAGTAAAGTTGTTGCTAAATGCCCGACTGCACAACAAACAATAAAGTAAATATTTCTGCAGAAACGATTTAGTTTGTGTGTCTATTTGACTCTCGCTATCTTAATTTTCAATACAATTGTAGATGAAAATAACAAAGCTACTTACAGTACTTTCATCTTCTTTAAATTGGAAAATGTTGTAGGTATCTCTCCATTGAATCGATTGCCTCCAATGTAGCTGCCAGTGAAAGAAAATAGTGGTCTTCATGTTTAGCATTGAATTGATTATTGATTATAACAGAAGACTGCAGAAACTATAGCAAGGAATTCATAAAGAGAATAAGACTATCCATACTGTGTACAGGGTACAACATTTCGGATGCAATCACTGTGAATATGGCTTAAAAAAGAGATGCTCATTGCAAACACAACTGGATGAGTTAAAATGAATGTGGGGGGATTTCCGCCTTGAGAAATTCCCAGTTTGTTTTCCACTGGAGAAGGATTTAAAGCTTCTTCTGGCTTTTTAGTGTAATGACAACCTCCAAAGAAAGAGTATCCATGTGGCTGATATTAAACAATAGACACCGATAGTGAAATTTGTTCCTCGTTTTCAGGAAGAGGAGTTCTACAGAATTGCAGTGGGAGATCAAAGTTTAAGTTTAAAAGTTTCAAGAAATGTAGAATCTATCAGGGCTGAAAAAGTATGAGAAATACATCCAAAAACTTCATATATGAAAGGGCCAAGCCGCCAAGGAGACTGCACCAAGCAGTCAATAAAACATATTAAACAGTAACTAAACAAAGCCATTACTCTTCATAAGTTTTCAATACAAGAAGCTTCAGATTCAATAGAATTAAATTTAGAAGCATCTCATTGTCTAGATAAAAAAAACAAATTAAAAAATCCTATATAATTGTTATATAATATTATTTTCCCTTCAATCAATCTTGCATTTGTGAGTGTAGCATTAATTCATAAAAAGAAACCCCCTAGAGTACTTACATAAAATTCAAAGCATTTGATCATATGATTAATATAAAATATTATATGTAACATTAATTTATATATTATATTAATATAAATGTATATAGAGAATATATAATTGATTTACATATATATTAACAATAATCAATAACTTTGTAGTAAAATATTTGTGGAAACTTTATATTAAAAAATAATGAATTAAACCAAACAACATTGTAATAAAAAAGAGTAGTAAAATATTCGAGGAAACTTTATATTAAAAAATAGTGAATTCAACCAAACAACATTGTAATAAAAAAGAGTAGTAAAATATTCGAGGAAACTTTATATTAAAAAATAGTGAATTCAACCAAACAACATTGTAATACAAAAAGAGAAGTTAAAAGTCATAGTATAATGACAAAATTTCATGGTTATTGTTTCAAAAAACCTTAAGATTGCTTAGATAAACTTTAAACAAGAGAAGAGAGCATGACATATAAGAGAACATGATATATATATTACTGTAAAAACTAAGAGAGTAGGGACACAATATAACAAAACATTGTAGAGTGAAAAAATCTTAGAAAGTTGACCTATGAAGGGTTTCTACTACCAAAGCACTCTAAGACTCCTCAGTAAACTCCTCACAACACATATCCATTTGTTTATTAACCAATAGGGTGATATTGTTTTGCATTGGCGACCGATTCTTATATGGGCGAGCACTCATCATCCATGCACACATCCTTAATTTGAGATGAGTCATGAGAAGAGGGTTTTCATTTGAAACTATAGTTTAAGGAAGAGGAGATTGAATCACCTCTCGAGGGGGACTTGTAAATGTGTTGCGATGTGAGGCACCAACTAGACCAAAGAATCCAACTTCAAATCAAGCTTCAAGTATTTTCTCCTTTGAATTTGCAAATAGTCCCTAAATTCTCGCTCCAGTTGTTTGAGTATATGAAATTGGATAGTAGTCTCTACATTACATTGAACTCATTCTCAAATCTCCACAAACATTTTTTCTTCCCATTCCTCATACCATCGATTCCATTGAAGGGTTGAGTTTACCAGTGAACTTCAATCCTTTTCTACCCTGCAATCACAACACTTAATGCTTCTTCTAACCTCAAGCAGGCCACACAAAACACAACAATTACTTCTACAATGGAAATGAGCCATTGCTACCATAGAGATGGAGAATCTATAGACCAAGCTTCCTCAAAACAATGTGTAGCCACCTTCCAATGGGAATCAAGAAAACATCCCTAACAATTCCCCCTTGGATTCACAACCAAAGTTGGCTCCCAAACTCGCTTCACCAACATCACAAAGTCTGGGAGCAAGGTAACAAGGATTGGATATAAACTCATCTCGCAAATCCAAAACTCAGAAGCCACAAATAGAGTGAAATGATGCTATAGTACTACTCATTATCATGGGTCTTGATGGATGAAGGTATCGAAGAATGAGGCAAAGTAAATGTTTTAACTCTTTGTCTTTTCAATCTTGCTTGATGAGATACTAAATTATTATTGGAGTGGCACAAATTGAAAATCCTCTCCTTTTACCTTTATAAATCCTTCACTCAAGCCCACACCAAGATTTCCTAGAAAATTATACTCAGTGTTGTTTGATTGCAACACTAGAAAGAAGGTTATGGATTCAAAGTCCTTGACAAATTGCTAGAATTATTTGGATAAGGCACAGGAGGTGAGCATCTTGAGGGATTGATTGATGCAAGAGTGACCTTATTATTATTGATGAATCAACAACCACTATTGCACATTGCATTTGTTGTTCCTTGAGCTATTGTAACCCTTTATAGGTTTTCATTGCTTTCACCTTGTTGTTGGTGGAAATGCCTAATCCCCATGTGAAGTCTAGTTCTAGATTTCCACTAGGATCATATATGATCCCCTCGCACTTGCTACTCTTGGATTTCATTTAGACACCCCATCAAAAAATAAAATGCGTTGTTTCCTTTTAAACCTCCATTGTTGTAATTCACAATCTCCTAGTCTTAGCTACCATTTGATTGTTTGATTTAGTTTCTTGATCTAAAATTTTGGGGGTAGTGGACAATCTGAGAGAAGATATTTTATATACACCCTCCAAACTACCTCATATATATCTACAATGAGTTTCCCCAAGCATGGAGTGCATTATCTCATGTAGTAGTCTCCATGATTGGCTCACGACTCTTTAAGGGGTTAAATATTCTTAACAAAAGATGATGTAGTTTCTAGCTAGCCAAATCTTTTAAGAGGGAAATTTTGGCAATGCTATCCAAAGAATTTGGAGCAACTATTTATTTTCTAGCTTACTTGGTTGTGATGTTGGCCATGTTAAGAACATTTGTTGCTATTCCTAAGGCAACATGATTGGATGGCCCACATATTCTATATCTAGGATCCATGCTTGTTGAGTGAATTCATATTCCAAGAAAATATGGTTGGATGTCTCTTCTATGGCATAGCAAAGGGGAAATCTAGTTGGTCCATCAATTTCGACTTCCTCAAAATTTTAGTTGTCAATAATTTTCCTCGCACCATGATCCAAAAAAAGAACTCGCCTTTTGAAGCTTGGTAGACCCCACTCCATAAATGTTTCAAAATTGTTAACTTTGGAGGGAGGTCAAGTCCATATAGCTTATAGGAATATCCTTGGTTGATATTATATATTCCTCCATTTGACCCCCATCCACACGAATCCTGAATATATTTTTATCAAAGGGGTTCCCCACAAAGATAATAAAGTAAAGAAACATACTTGTCCTTAAGAGGATCTAGAGGAGAGAAGTATTTCCATAATTTCCAACAACCATCATTGGATTACTTCCAACATGATAAGTCAAATATGGAAAATACCCCCTGTAGTAAATTCCACTCCCTTATTCTAGATAATGAATGAACATGAGAAAGGGGGGATGACCCATGATTCTATCTTCCCAGAGTAAAACAAAATTCCCATTTCTAGGGATCCATGAGACATGATCTTGGATGAGAGACGCAATAGCTCTACAAAGTTTCCAAAATGGAGAGCCACTAATATTTGGGATGGAGTCATTAATAAATCTCAACCGATCCCTCCAAAGATATCTCTTATAGAAGACTACCTTCCACCACTCTTTCACCCTTGAGACTAACCTCCATAAAAAAATTTCACCTAAAACCAAGTTCATCAAAATAGGATCACTAATAGACAAGCTTCCTATTTCTAGAGTTTCTCTCACCAATGCCCAATTGACTAGATGGTATTTTTTACTATTTTTTTCCCTTGTTTCCAAACAAATTTCCTTATTTCTCTTCCAATATATTGAGTGATGCCAAATGGTTCCAACAGAGCTAAGCCTTGATATATTGGTAGACATGATAATATTGACATTATCAACACTGCCCTCCCTACTAGATTTAACCATTGTGATATCCACTAGGCCATTTTATTTGTTATTTTCAATATACTTGGTTGTTATTCTACTACTTTGGCTTGTTTTAGGGATCCCCAGATATCTAATAGATGTCCACTATTATTCTAGCAAAAATTCCAAAACCAGAAGGATTTCCTGCATAGTGTGAAGTAAGGAATTCCAACAACATATATGGATTTTGGTTATGTTGATTTGTCCACCTAAAGCATCCATATAAGTGTCCATGACTAACTTAATTTTTTTATCTATCATCACTAAATATCCCCCCAACAAGAGAGTGTTGTCAACAAACTATGAATGATGTATCACCTTAATACCCCTTAGAAGTTCTTCCAATATTAAATTCTCCATTAATAATACTCCAATAGGCTCGTTAAAAGTGTATTGTGAAGTCCATTTAGGCTCGATGCCTTATCTAGTTATAGTCCAGAGATTTATCTGATTATATATTCCTCTTTGATTTTCCTTACAAGATATCAGTTTTCCTCATCTAAAACCAAGGAAGTTACTACTTGGAGAATTGTTCTAGTTTCCTATGTGTACAGTTTCAAAGTGTTCATAGGCTACCTCACAAATTTCCTCAAATATGTTAACCCTTACCCCATTGTCAATAGTTATTTCTTGAACATGGAAAGTTCCTCAGCAACTGAGTGCGGGCCTTGTTATGAAGAAAGGACATGTTCCAATCACCTAGATTTGACCACAAACTTTGAGACTTCATCCTCTAATTCTCTTCGTCCTTCCTATAATCATGATGCAATTTATAGGCCAATAATTTTTATTATGATTGCAATTTTGAGGTTATCTCTGGGTAAAATCATGAAGATGCGTAACACTTCCATGACAATCGGGTCTCCAAAATTCCTAGCGGCAATTTTTTGGCCGAAAAAATGTTGCTAGGAATTGTTTTGGCCGAAAAAATGTTGCTAGGATTTTTTTTGGCCGAAAATTTGCACGTCAAAATTAACGACACCCTTGAAATTCATGTACAATGTTTTTCGGATGAATTTTGTTCCTGTGGTAAGAATATTTCGATCGAAAGAATATTTCCGCCGAAAGAATTTTCGGCTGAAGCGTTTATTTTTAACGGATTCCGTTAAAAACAAGGTTTCGACCAAAAGAATATTTCGGCCGAAAACCTGAAAATGGGACTGTTTGCAAGAAACTCCAAATTCTCTCCATCTTACTTCATCTTTGGAGGTAGCAGACTCCTACAAATACTCAGAATCTAGTTTTAGAATTGATACCAACATTTTTAAAATTGAATCTACTTTCATTGGGTATAATTTGTTTTCATTTTCATTGTTTTTATCTAATTTTATTTAATTTTATAAAAAAATCACTGCATAATATTTTTAGGTTAGATTATGATTCGGTGAAATGAAAAATCCATATCTTTAAAAATACATAGTGGAAAATTATGGAAGATTTATATTCATAATCCTTAAATTGTTATCTTCAAAAGGGTATTTTTAGATTTTACTTCTAAGTAAAAATTAAGATAGATACATGGTGGAGAAAAACATGTGTTTAAAATCTGTAACTTTTTCAGATTGGTCAACTTAAAAAAATTCTAGAAATTATAATATTCCTCTGTTAGATTCAAAACTATAGTCATCACAAATTAGAGTCTTTGTAGATTGTTGCAATATATTTCATTTGTCAAAAGAAGTTTTTTAATAATGGATACATTGTTGTGGGACAAAATAACTCATTATCTTTCCCTTCATTTTTAAGGAACATACTATCAAACAATTGCAAAATTGACATATCAAATCTCAAACAAAAAAATTTGAAAAATAGTCAGTAGAATGCTAACAAAATTCTTCACAAGTTTTGTTTTTACAGTAAAGTAAAATTCTAAATAAAAAAAATACTTTTGTTTACCGAAAGTTGAAGAACCTGTTAAAATTAAAAAAACATTGTCATAAAACAAGTAAAAGTGTTACCCATCTTCATGATTTTATCCCTCTTGACAATCCATTATGGATTGAAGGGAGTTTAAATGACACTAAAGATCTTTTCTCTCTTTTATAGGAGGGGGGAAATGTCTCCTTAACTAGGCTTTAAGGAGATTTTTGGTATTCTTGATTTTGGACTCCCAGACATATGATAGAGAACCTTGAACTAGAGGACTCCACTCTTTTTCTATCATAGTCAAGAAGGAAGGATCATCGATTTAGAGATGGATAAATCTAAAAGGTATGGGGCCATAATTTATGTTTTCCTAGAGATATAACAATATTGGTTTATAATTGGAAGCCACTGAAGAATGGATGGAAGAGGAGATATGAAAATTATCCAAAAGAAAGTAACTATGGACAAGAAAGTGATCCAATAATTCAACAATATGAAATGGCCCCCCTTATATTTAATGAGGTATATTTCCTTTTGACTAGTTTGGGTTTGTAAAGGTCCCGATCCAATATCATTTTTTCCTCCAATTCTCTTATGGGAGCTCTAGTATAGAAAGCACCTCTTTTTCCTTCAAGGGATAAAACCATATTATAATCACATGCAAGCACTCAATTAGAAATTGGAACAGTGTCCCCAAAATCCCTTAAGGAGGTCCAACATTCATTCTTTTCTTTATAAAGAATAGGGGCATAAATATTGAAGAGTTGGATATTCTTACCAGATGATTTTATAGTTAACTTGGTGAATATCTAGTGCTGAGAGATCTATATTTGATGAAGTTCGAATAGTTTTTTAATCCCAAAGAGTGAAAATACCTCTAGACACTCTTATGGAACTCACTATTGTCCAACTACTACACTTCCATCGCTTGATTTTTATTTCCATGATGATGATATATTTCATTTATGTTTTGTAGATAAGGAATATGGTAAGTCTTTCTGAACGAATTGTAGATATTTTTGTATGTTTTTGTTGTAAATTCAAAAATATCACCTCTCAAAAGAGGTCTCTTGGATATAATCCCTAAGATATTTCATCCTTAGGTTGATTTTAAATATAAAATTTTAGCAGCAAACAATAGGGAATACTTCATTTAACTTTAGTTCAAATCACTGGGAAGCTGAAGAGATAAGATAACAAACAAGTGTACTTCAACTTCAATGAGTTACAACACTTAGGGAATAATTTTCCATGCATAT